>LPNX010897916.1:1388429-1412824 GCA_001517045.1 Pseudotsuga menziesii
TTTAGTGTAGTCTACCTAGACTAATCTAACCTTAACAACCTAAAGATTAAACTAGCTTAAGATATCCTAGCCCACACTACCTTACACTAACTTATCATCCTATCCTACCATACCTTGTCTAGTTTACTTTACTTTATCTACCCTTACTATATCTTTCCTTATGTTACCCTACTTAATGCAGTAGCATATCACTATCATTATCTGCTTAAACATTACAACTACCATATCCTAGCACTAGTACCCTAGCCTAGTACCAGTACTATACCCTACTATTAGCCTAACCTATCACACCACTACCCTACCCTATGTTAAGGTTACCCTATCACTACCCTACCCTACCCAACCCCAACATTAGTACACCCTACACTAGCCTATTGCTACAAACATTGATACCACTACCACTACATGTATCCTACCATTGCCATACCCTAAACTATCATTATCCTCCCCTGAAATTACCATTAGTACCACTAACCTACCCTGCCACACTGTATCCTAACTTCTAATACTCTAGCCTAACCACTAGCCTTTTGTATTAAACCACTACATCGCCACTCTTAATACACTACCACTCCAATTACCATATCGTTACTCTACCCAACTCTACCACTACAACAAATGTTACACCACCACTCTCACTATACCCTATCCCACCAATAACCCTTACCCTACCTACAATACTATTACCACTACCCTACCTACACTACGACTAACACCACCCTACCTACACTACAACTAACACTACCCTATCCTAGCCTATCCTACCTACACTACTACCCTAGCCTAACCACTAACATGCCGTATTATACCACTGCACCACAACTCCTAATACACTACCAATCACCATATTTATAGTATGTGTTATTTTACCATTACGATAAACACTACACCACCACTCTCACTTCTCTACCCTACCTACACTACTACTACCACTACCCTTCCCTACACTACCACTAACACTGCCCTACCACTACCCTTCCCTACACTACCACTAACACTGCCCTACCACTACCCTACCAATACCATGACCACTATTATACCCTAGCCTGGCCTACCCCTTCTACACCAACACTTCCCCACCACTACCCTACTCTACCTTAGCCATTAGAATTCTCTACCCTACAACTACCCTAACCACTATCTATTGTATTGTTATCTTAACCTACCTTGTCACACCCTACCATGCCCCACCCTATGACTATGATACCACTACCATTAGCCTACTCTACACTACTACCACTACCACTACCTTACCCTAATCCTGCCATTGCAATAGCCTAGTTTAGACATTACCATACCACTTCCCTACTACTACATTACTTTACCCTAAAACTATATTACCTTTCCCTACCCTACCACTTTCATATCCTATTATACCCCACCCAATTAGTACCCTAACCTACACTACACTTACCACTACCCCACCTTACCATTACATTAACCCTACCATCACCCTACCATATCATTGCCACTACTCTAACTTAACTACACTACCACTACTCTACCATACCACTGCCATAGGCAACGATTATCAATGTTATACCTTAATAATACCCTAGCCTAACCTACCATACCATACAACCACTACCCTACCACTCCCTTACCAAACCATTACCTTAACAACTATAATTCCCTACCCTATCACTATCATAATTTAACCCAACCATTAACCTAACCTACCTTGGCCTAGCTACCACTACGTTACCCTAACTTACAACTACCCTACTCAACCATTACCTTACCCTAGCCTAAACTAGAATTATCCTACCACTACCACTACCTTACCTCTACATTCATTGCCACTACCCTACCCTAGAATATCACTATCATATCCTTACCTACACTACCCTTTCACTACCATACCATACCCTAGCTTGTCATTACCCTAACCTACCATTACCTTACATTTAGTCTACCCTACCACTACCTTACATTTAATCTACCCTACCGCTACACTACCACTACCCCTAAACTAACCTACCTTATCCTACCTTGGCCATGCTTACATAGCCTAATCTACTCTAAAATACTATGCCTTGGATTAGCTTTATCTAGCCTACTCTACCCAGACTAATCTTACCTTAACTACCATAAGCTTAAACTAACTTAAAATATCCTAGTGATATCTTATCCCACTCTATCTTACACTAACTTATCATATCCTAGCCTACCATATGTTTCCTATTTCACTTGCCTTTATCTACCTTACCTAAGATACACTACATACCCTTATCATACCCTATGTTACCATTACCCTACCTAATGTCGTAGCCTATAACTATCGTTATCCCCCCAAACATTACCACTACCCTACCCTAACATTAGTACTCTACTCTACCACTAACCTAAATTATCATGCCACTACCCTAACCTACCACTACCCTACCTTACCATACACTAGCATTATCTTATCACTACCCTACCCTAACATTAGTACTCTACTCTACCACTAACCTAAATTATCATGCCACTACCCTAACCTACCACTACCCTACCTTACCATACACTAGCATTATCTTATCACTACCCTACCCTAACTATCCCTACCCTACCCATCCCAACCCAACCCAACCCCAACACTCTTACAATACATTATTATTACCCTACACTAGCCTACCATTATCAACACTGATACCACTACCACTACCCCATATCTAACCACTACCATACCTTAACCTATCATTATCCTCCCTTTACCCTACCATTAGTACCATTAACCTACCATACCATACCATATACTAACTTCTAATACCCTAACCTAACCACTAACATATCGTACTATACCACTACACCGACAGTCCTAATACACCACAACTCCAATTACCATATTTCTAGTCTATCGAACTCTGCCAATACAACAAAAACTACACCACCACTCTCACTACTCTCTACCATATTCCACTAATACATTTACCTTACCCTACCACTTCGATGAGCACTATTGTAGCCTATCTTAGCATACCTATTCTACACTAACACTGCCCCATCGCTACCCTACCTTAGCCATTAGACTTCCCTAACCTATAACTAACCTAATCACTAAATACTCTACTACTATCCTAGTCTACCCTGTCACACCCTACCACCACCCTATCCTGCCCAACCTTATCACTACCCTACCCTACCCATCCCCACCCTATGACTACGATACCACTATCACTACCCTACTCTATACTACTACTACCACTACCTTATCTTACCGCTACATTAACCCTACCAGTAACTTACGCTACCACTACCACTACCCTAACCTGCCTTATACTACCACTGACACTACCCTACCACTACCACGACCATTACCATATCTTAGCTTGGCCTACCCCTTTAACACTAACACTGCCCCACCACTACCCTACTCTACCTTAACCATTAGAATTCTCTACCCTACCCTAGCCCGCACTACCATTACTAGAACCTTATCCATATCACTACCCTACCTTACCACTATATTAACCCTAGCATTACCCTACCCTACCACTACAACTACCATAACCTACCCTACACAACCACTAACACCAACCTACCACGACCACTATTGTAACTTAGCTTGGCATACACCTTCTACACTAACACAACCCCATCACTAACCTAATCCACCTTAACCATTAGACTTCCCTACCCTATGATTACCTTAACCACTCTACTACTAGCATAGTCTACTCTATCACACCCTATGACCACCCTACCATGCCCAAACCTATCACTACCCTACCCTAGCTAACCCCACTCTACAACTATGATACCACTACCACTACCTTACTCTACATTATTATCTACCACTACTTTACCCTAATCCTACCATTACGCTAGTCTACTTTAGCCTACTACCTCTACCTCTACCTTTCCACACCATTACAACTACCCTACCCCACCCTACCATCACATTACCACTCCCACAACCTACCCTCTACTCCACCCTACCACTACACTACCATAAGCCTACCTTACCATTACCACTACACTATCCCTACCCTACCACAACACTACCTTTCCACTACTCTACCCTACCTTACCACTACCATTACACTACTATTGTACCCTACTCTACCATTACACTACCACAACACTACCATAACCCTATCTTACCATTACCACCAGACTACCCCTATCGTACTACTTCCACTACCTAACCATTATTCTACCCTACCTTACCATTGATACTACACTACTGTCATACTACCATTACCACTACCACTACCACTACACTATCCTTACCCTCCAATGTCACTACCACTATCTCTCCCTAGCTTACCCTACCCTTTATGAGACTACCACTACCCTACCTTACCCTACCACCACCATTACCCTATATTGCCCCACCACTGCAATATTACTCCAACTACCCTACCTTTCTACTAAACTACATTATCACTACATTTCCCTATGACTACCCTTCATCACCCTACCACTACACTACAACTACCATTACCTTACCAATACCCTACTCTACCACTACATTACACTACCATAACCTTATCTTATTATTACCACTACACTACCCCTACCCTACCACTTCCACTACCTCACCACTACACTTCTCCTATCGTATTATTGTACCTTACCATACCATTTCCATTACCACTGCACTACCCTTACCTTACCATTACCACTACCACTACTCTACCATTAGCTTACCATTACCACTACCACTACACTGCCCTTACCTCACCACTACCACTACCTCTTCCCGTACCATTACTACTACAACTACACTACCCTTACCTCACCACTACCATTACCTCTCCCCTTACCATTACCACTAGCACTACACTACCCCTAACATGCCATTACATTATCCACTACCCCACCCTACTTTACCTTACCACTACCCTACCCTAGGTTGCACCACCTTATCCACTACCCTAGATTTCTATATCTTACCACTACCCTACTTTACTACTACTCTACCACTACACCACACTACCCCTACCTTACCCTAGCACTACAACTACTATACCCCACCCCACCACTACACTACCACTCCCATAACCTTACAACTACACTAAACTACCCCTCCTACCTTACCTTACCTCTATGACTACCCTACCCTACCCTACCCTACCCCACCACTACACTACCACTCCCATAACCTTACCTCTACTCTACCCTACCACTACCACTATCCTACCCTAACATTACCACTACACTACCCCTACCCTACCTTATCTATCACTTCAACCCTACACTACTCTACCCTACCTTACCACTACCCTGCCAATACCACTACATTGTCCCTTAACCTACCACTACCCTACCCTACCTTACCCTACCATCACCACTACCACTACCCTACATTGTCTCACCACTACACTACTACCCCCACTAACTTATCACTACTTTACCACTGCACCACACTAACCCTACCTTACCCTACCATTACGACCACCCTACCACTACACTGTCAATCCCATAAACTCAAAACTACGTTATAGTACCCATACCTTACCTTACCTCTATGACTACCATACCCCACCTTATCACTACACTAACACTACCACAACCTTACCTATACTATATCCTACCACTACATTACCACCACTGCTACCCTACCCTACCATCAAGGAAAATTTTAGGGGTGAAATTTAGCCCATGGGCTATTTTTCAATGTTTTTTCCCAAAAATGGATTCGCTAATTTGCATTTTTTGAAGCCTTGTTTCGCCCAATTTTGATGGGGTAAACTTTTTTCACTCTAAAAATCGTTAAATTATTATATAAACTATATAAAATCCTTAGAAATAGAGATATTTTTAGAAAAACATGGCCAAATATTTTATAGTCAAGATTTTTAAGAATTGATAAAATTCACCAAGGTTTATACACTTTTAAATAAGAATGGATCCTTAAAATTTTCCATGCCTAGCATTACCACTACAGTATCACTTCAACACTACACTACTCTACACTACCTTACCACTACCCTACCAATACCACCACACACGTGACTCTACCACTATCCTACCTACCATTATGCTACCTACATTACTTTTACCTTACACTACAATTACATTAACCACTACCCTAACCTACCACTAACTTATCACTACAATACCACTACCACTACCCTAGCCACACCCTCCCATTACCTTGTCTTACCTTACCCTTTCTTACCACTAATGTAGTGTAACCTTTATAAGCTAGTATATCATATATAAACTAATTAAGCTACACTACCCTACCCTAACCTAATCTAGCATACCCTTAACCAACTCAATCTACCTTAGTGAATCTTACTTAGTCTAATATATCCTAAGCTAATTTAACCTCCTCTATTTAACTTACCTACCCTAAGAAGCATAAGCTTAATCTACCATGCCTATATCCTAATAACAGCTACCCTTAACTTGTGGTAACTTTTGCTTCTCCTAGACTACTTTTATGAACTCTAAGTTTCAATACTTTTAAAAAATATGAACAAATTAGATATAGAGTACTCTTATGAACTCTAAGTTTCAATACTTTTAAAAAAATATGAACAAAGTAGATATATGCAAAAATGGTATTTTGGTATGTATATATAAACAAGGCATAAGTTATAAATACTCAAAGCTAATTAGGCTTCATCCTCTTACAAACATTTTAATCTTCCCACAAAAACTAATTAATTTTATTAATAATTATATCATAAAAACTCTTTTTTAATTGGTTAATAAAAAACTGAAAACAATTACTTTCACTTACCAAAATCAATACATAAAAATATCCATATTTATTTTGATCACTTTACCATAATAATTATGCGATAACAATTAATACACCTAACACTATACCTATCATGAAAGGTTTATTTTCACCTAAAAACACAAACCCTAACACTATACATATCATGAAAGGTTTATTTTCACCTAAAAACACAAACCCTAATTTCAATATATGGTATTTATAAAATTATTTTCATATAAAAACCCTACTCTAACATATTTGTATTTTTTAAATTACCCTAATTTCTATATGTGATATTTACATAATCATATACACTATAAAAATCTTCCTCTAACTTATTTTTATTTTTAAAATATTTTTACCAACATTTATATAACAAATCCCATGCAACCCCTTTCATTAGTGAGTTGTTATAAGAAATCAAATTACAACATACGGAACTATAATAAACACACAAATTCTACACTTGTTCTTCCTTTCTTTTTTTTTTCCTCGGAAAAATTCGTAATTTTATTTCAAAGTGGAACAAAATTACATCTGCACATGTAAGAGGATCACTAGGATCCCTACATTGTCACATATTTGCTGTCTCATATTGTCATAACCAAAATAGCAGAAGATGTACAAGCATATCAGCTAGATACATCACAGAAAATATGGGTATCACAACCCAAATCATAAGTAGTAACTACAAAAACTTCAGCAAGAATGCTATCATCAAACCCACTACCACACAAAACATCAGATATACTGCCGACAGCAAAGGCCACCACCTTTGAAAACGCCGTCGCCGCTGCAAAGATCCCTAAGGACACAATACGGGTCGCCACGCAAGAGTATATTCACAGTCCCGCCTCCACCATAAGGCAGGCGCTCTTTTGCAACAAAAGAGGCAGCAGCCTTGAAAGTAAGCCTAAACCCTCGACCCCAATTCTTGGATCCGAAGCCCACCAATCAATGAGCCAGTTCGCACTCGTTGGAGCTGAAGCCCACCGATCTTGAAGCCGAAACCCCATCAAGAAAAACCAATCTCTGATGAATCCTAGACGCATTCAACCATGTCGCCGAATCCACGGCAAGAACCCAAGATTCTGCCGAAACGAACCGAAATCGATCTCAGACTCTGCCTCCACCATGATTCCGCGCTGAGTCTGCAATATCATGGAAGTGCCATTTAATCTCGAAAGATCAAGATCGAGAGTCGAAGCCCTTGACCCCAAATATTGGAACGATTCATGGAGCCTCCCCCAATATTCTATCGATCTTGCTGCACCCGTCCGCGCACAGCAGCGTCGAAAACGTGTCGAATCCCTCAGACAGGAAGAGACTCAAAATCAATCTGATTCCCAGTTGTATCTCAGGCATCTCAGCTAAAGAATGATCTCCGGAAGACATCGTATACGCCCTGAGAAGAATGATCCACCAAAACCCATAATCCACAGGCGCCTTCGCACGAATCCAGCGCAGCAATCATGCCGCGAAAATACACGAGCGACCGCCAAAGATTGTCCCAGGCATCAGTCACCATGGGATTAGTATCGGGAGTCGACGCCTGGAGGCCCTTCATCGGAGTCTGATTCAAAGAAATACAGTCCGTGCTCTTTGTGCTCTCCAGCGTCCTGATCGGCGGCAGCCGGGTTTGCCGAGGGAAAAGACAGATGATCAAGGCTGATTGCAGTCCTGGATCCATTCGACACGGCGGAAGCCACACTTGTTCTTCCTATCACCATATAATAACAAGTGGAATAAGCAACGCAGTTGCTTAGTACCTGCCACTTATGTAACAAACAATGTAAAGTAAATTAGCATCAGACATCATTCATGGTCATTTACAACTCCATGAGTGATGTAGGCGTTAAGTATCCCTTCGTAGTCTTATGAGAAATTTTTGGTAGACATGAAACACCTAACACTAGACACTACCATCCATAGCCTCATAAGCAATTTAAGGCATACATAGCCCTTCATAGTCTCGAGAACTATTTTTATAAGCATTATGTACCCAACAATAAAGTAGTAAGTGATATATTGATTGAGATGTACATAATTGACGCAATGTAGTGGACCATTCATAACTCAAGAGTCATTTAAGGTTTACACCGACCTTCATAATCTCAAGAGTGACTCAAGGTCTACATAGTCTGTCATACTTCCATGAGTTATTTTTGATAAACATTATGCACTAGTAGAAGAATAATAAATGTTGCATAATTTGAAATATACATTATGGATGTAGTGAAGTATGTTACTTCATGAAATGTAAAAATTAATAAATAAGCATTAAATAACTAAAAACCATAATACACAACTATTATTGAATATTTAACTTTTAAAAATATTTTTCATATCTAATGTTATATTATGTAAAACAACAACAAAAATTAATTTGTTAAAAATATAAACAAATTATTTTCTCAAAATTTAGAATTTTTCTTTTTTTTTATAATATCCAATTTTGTATTTAAATTTTAAATAACTTTTATAAAAAAAACTTAAAAAATAAGTAAATACTCATACATATAAACAACTAGCTTCTCATCTACATTAATAAACATGTATATACAATTTATAATATTATAATAACAAATTTGAGATAATACATTTCTCTTTAAATCTTTATTTTATAGATATAGCATATAATATTGTATACATGTAGCACATAAAATTATATATTAATTTTAGATATTATATTTATTTTTTATATTCAATCAATATAGTTATTATTTCAATTTTTGTTTTATTAATTAAGTTGAATGTGCAATATAGTTAGGGATGGATCTTTATTTTATAGATATAATAGATATAGCATATAATATTGTATACATGTAGCACATAAAATAATAGATTAATTTTAGATATTATATTTATTTTTTATATTCAATCAATATAGTTATTATTTTTATTTTTGTTTTATTAATTAAGTTGAATGTGCAGGGTTTGTTGGTTATTGGGTCAATAATATGGGGTTAAGACATTAGTGATTATGGTTATTTTAGGTTAATAGTTTAAAGGATGATGGATTAGGTATTAGGTTTTTCATAGTAATGAGTTGGGATTAGTGTGGTTTATATTTAACTTAGATTTAGGAGATTAGTATTTTAGAAGTCAAGAATTTAATGGTATAGTGGTAAAATACTTTATTCGATAAAACATTAATTATGTATTAATTTATCTTATCTTATTCTTCTCATAAAAGTGAGACTTTCCCCATGAAGAGCATGACTAAGACTAGGTACTTGATGTAGATGATGTATATATTGTAATTAATCGTGGTGTGGAGCTAGGGGGCAAAGCCCCACCATTGATTTAATGTTTAATGTTTCGGTGATTAAAATCGTTGTCGATGGTATATCGTGCTATCCGACACATTATAATTTGGCATCATGTAAACATGCATTTTAATTAAATACCCATAACCAACTATGTCTATGCAACATTAAAAGAGATGGGGGCATGATTTTCCTAAGGATAAGGACGGGGAATTATTTAACCTTTGGGGCCAATAAGGAAAAACCAAATGTCAAATGGAGATCCCATCAAACCCTCAACTGCCCATTTTGTCTTTTTCCCCAATCATTAAATTCTGCCATAATGTAGTTGAGTTAGTTATTGCATGGAGTGGGAAGAGTATGGGCAGAAATTCGAATTGGGCAGAGGATCCATTTTTGAAAAATGTGTTTTGACTTCCTTGGCAAGGAAAAATGCCCAAAAACATAGGCCATTCTACCATACACCCACGTTCTTCATTTTGCTCACGCAGGGAAGCTTAGGAGTTGTTTTACCTCCTCGATTTTGTTGCCTGTGTGTTTTTTCTCCACGCTTTGGGCTCCTGTACGTTTTCCCCCATCTTCAGAAATCCACGTTGGGCTCTCTCTCAAACAAATGGAAGTTTCCTTAGTGTGAAATCCACGATTTTGGATTGTTGTGTATTTCTTCCTCACATGGACAATCGTTCTTCATTTTCTAGACTCTGAGAATTTTGTTTTTGTGATGTTCTTGTCATTGGGTTCTTCCCCAATGATTTCTGTTGCATTTCCCCAATGTTTACCAAGCTCAAAATCGTTTTTGTGTTGCCCAGCGATTTTGAGGAGAGACCACATCCTCTTGAGTGTTGTTGATGAATTTGTTTTTTGCCACATTAGGGCCAAAACGTCCCTGGGATACGACCTACTGTTAGTGGGTTGTTCCTACCCTCCATGGAAATTAATTATGTGGTTGAAGTGTTCTCCTCTACCCAGAAATGGTGTATATTGCTGTGTATGCAATTGGTCTTTGGACTGTGTAGGAGTGGAAAGGAATCTACTTGAAAAACCTAGTGTTTTGTAGGAACCTCATAGATAGAGCTAGAGGGTTGATTCTCTTCTCTACACCCCCTGAATAGCCTTGAAAGGGAAGTCATGTCCTGAGAGACTATGCAGCAGAGAAGGGAATGATTCCTTGTGTTGGGTGTGTGTAGATGTCCTAGGATTTAAGCTAGTTCTGGTGTAGGCATCCTTAGCTCTTCAATGAGCCCACTAGCTTAGCAGACAGTGCTTCCATCTCCTGATAACTTGATAAACCCAACTTGTTGGCTTGGTTATGTGTTGTTGTGTACTCTTGGTCTGATAAACCCAACCGTGTTGGCTTGACTGAGTTTTGACATATCTTTAGCTATGTGTGAGCCTCCTTAGTTTCATTATTCCATGTGGGAATCATGCCCAGCTCGGGGGTGGCAGTGTTGCTAAGAGATTAAGGTGCACACTGGCCTATGGTTGGGTGGAACGTTGCATCGACATAGCTAGTTGCAGGGAGCTTCATTCAAAGATAAGTATTCTTGTGTAATCACCCATGCAATTGTTTTGTTTATGTAAATTATGATGAACATGTAAAATGTGTTGAATGCTTGAACTAAACGTAATTTGCTTTCGCTGAATGTTAATTATTTATGCATCTGTGTATCTTGAGTTCAATGCATTTTATTTTACGTTTTATGGGGCTAGTTTTGCGGATAGATAGTATATTGGTAGCGTCCTCTTCGCCGGTCGGAGGGTTGGGGACGTTACATGGAGGATGACAAGACACTTGGCCCAAATGGGTTTAATGTTAACTTTATCAAAGTGTGTTGGGGAATCATTAAAACAGATTTATTTAAAATGATAAGCAAATCACAGAGATGTGATAAAATAGGAGGCAGCACGAACTCAGCTTGCTTGACTCTCATACCCAAAGAGAAGGATGCCACTTCCTTTGATAGATTTCGACCAATATCCTTATGTAGCATAGGATATAAAATTATCACTAAAATTATGGCCAGAAGGATAAAAACAATTCTACCCTATCTCATCCCAAAAAACCAAAGAGGATGCATAAAAGGCAGAAAAATTTGGGGCAATATCATACTAGTCCAAGAGGCAAGCCACTCAAGCCTGAAGAATAGTGAAAAAGGAATGGTGGTGAAAATTGATTTAGCAAATGCTTTTGACAAAGTCTGCCACTCTTTTCTTTATCAAGTCATGTTGAGATTCAGTTTTGACCCAAATTTCGTCAGATGGGTCAAGGCCTGCATCAATAAACCTTGGATTGCCCTGCTTATCAATGGAAGAGCAACCCCCTTTTTTCATGCTTTGATAGGTCTAAGGCAAGGATGCTCGCTCTCCTCACTGCTCTACACAATCCAAGCCTCGGTACTTAGCTTCCAGTTGGAGCAAGCCAGGAGGGATCATGATCTACCAGGCATAAGGATGGCTCGGGGTACGAAAGATATCAATCATGCGCAGTTTGTGGATGATACAGTCTTTCTTGGAGGAGCCAGTCAGATTATAGCAAGAAGATTCAAGAACGATCTGGACCGCTATTTCCAATCCTCGGGAAGCAAAATTAACCTTCGGAAGAGTTAGGTCTATAGCTGGAATATCAATCCAAGGGAGATGTCTAGAATTTCCCGAGTTCTGGACATTGAAGAAGTGACGAGTTGGTACTCCTTTAAATATCTAGGGGTTCCAATCTTCAAGCCCATACCCAAAAGCTCAACCTGGAACCCTCTTGTTGAAAAAATTAAAAAGAAAATTCTTGGGTGGGGAGCAGCCTGGTTAATCTGGCAGGGAAGCTGATTTTGATAAAAGCTATACTGAACAACTATCTCCTATATAAAGGCTCTCTCCTGCTAGCCCCCTCCAAAATGATTGCAATGATCGAAGGCCTGTTGAGATCCTTCCTCTGGCAAGGAGGGAACAATGGTGGTGGGAAAAAGTTTGCTCTAATCAGCTGGAAGAATATCAAACTACCTAGGATGGAAGGAGGACTGCAAATCAGAGACTTGAAAATTCAAAATATGGCTATGGGAGCTAAATTGCTCTGGAATATAGTTGACTCCAAGCCATCTTGGTGTGGCCAAGTTATTAAGAGAAAATACTTCTGAGGTATGAGGCTTCAATGCCTTGATAATGAACAGGAAAACAATCAGGTCTCCCCTATCTTTTCCCTTTGTAGGAAGACGCTGGCTAAATTCAAGGAAGAGCTTAATTGGATCCCTGGTAATGGTAAGTTGATTAGCATTTGGCAGGATTCTATTCTTGGGAATTCTCCTCCAGTTCTCCCAAGACTCAAACTCTGGTTGGACACGCAGGAACTTAAATCAATTTGGGACATCTCTACATGGGAGATTGAACCACCAAATAGATGGGACTATTGGAAAATTCCTGAATTCCCTGCAGATCTCCTGGATGACAAAAATCAGTTGCTTCAGTACTTAATAGGTTCTTCACTAATATCCAGAAGATGAAAGGACCAGTGTGGATCGGGAGGCGTCTCTAGCTGGTATACCACAGCCGAAGGTTATAAGCACTTTCATGTTGTCGTGAATGTGCCAAAAGACCCAGCAATCTGGAAAAATATCTATGCATGTAGAATGTTACCCAAATTGGATCTCTTTTCCTAGACTTTGATGCACGGTAAAATCCTCACCGGTGACAACCTAACGAAGAGAGGATTCGCGGGTCCTTTTAGATGCTCTCTGTGCTCAACAGCCAATGAAAATATTCAACACATTTTTTTGGACTGCCCTTATGCCATCGTTGTTTGGAAAGAAATAATGAAGCCGTGGGAGATCGAGATTCATATGCCAAGCAATATTCAGCTGCGCTTCCTCAACTGGGTCAAAATGTATATAGGAGAATTGGATCAGAAAAAAGGGTTCAGATTTTGCTAGATGAAGATCCCAAAATTCATGTGTTGGTGCATTTGGATTGAACGTAATCAAAGAATATTTCAAGATACATCTCAATCAGCAGGGAAAATTGCAATCAAGGTAAATAGTCTAATGGGTGAGATTGTAAGTGTGCTGAAGATTCCTAACAACAAAGCTAAATTGACAGATAAAGAAAGTAATTGGATTCAAAGCTTCAACTTCTCTGTTGGAATTTCCTTGGCCACAAAACAGTTGGAGAATTGGGAAATTAGGATTGACAAATCCCAGTTTGAGAATTGGCTAAAAGAAAGGAAAATTTTCAAACTGTTTTCGATGGAGTTTCCAAGGGAAATCCAAGAAGAGCAGGAGGTGGAGGGGTCGTTATTTGTTGGGAAGGAAAAATTGATTTAGAATACTATTGGAATATTGGGCAGGATTCTAATAATATGGCGGGCTCTGGCAAGGTCTCAAGCAGCTGAAGGACAAAGGAGTGGGTGAAGTCATGGTCCTTGGAGATTCTCGGTTAATAATTCAAGCAATGAATGGGAAAATCTATTTTAGGAATTTAAGATTAGTTAGACTGATTAATAGAATCAAATCCATATCTAAGTCTTTTAGGCAAATTGAATTTTCTCATATCCTTCGTGAGCTAAATGCCTCGGCGGATAATGCTACTAATAAATCCATGACTACGGGTAGAAATGAATTGTATGTTAATCAGTTATTAAGTACTGATATACCTCCTTAACATGATTTTGGGTTAACTGGAGTGACTCTCATTTTGGAGGTAGTAGTCTAAGTACTGGTTTTCCAAACCAGTTTGTAGTGGAGTGACTCTCATTTTGGAGGTAGTAGTCTAAGTACTGGAGTGACTCTCATTTTGGAGGTAGTAGTCTAAGTACTGGTTTTCCAAACCAGTTTGTAATTTTCAGTGACATCATTGTCGACCTCTAATTTATAAACATACCCGTTTTTGTCAAAAAAAAGTGTGAATTCATTTAGCCTACTAGATTTGGTATACAATCATTTTTCACAAATTATGTGGGACCTAACCATTCCCCTCAATAAAAACTATTGCTTCAAAAGAACTATTTGTTTGGAGCACTATTTGAAATAACATGCTCGACAATCTTTACCTCGACATGCTCAACGACTTCAATGAATGGTAGTATTGCATCCACATTAATATCTTCTTAGTATGAATCTCCCAATTTTCTAGCATGACTTGCAATAAAAGTGAATAATATGTATAAGTGCAACTTGCATGAGAAAAATAATATGAAATTACTATTATTCCTACCAACTGAAGAAAAGTTGTATCTATTTATATTGCATATTGTTTTAATCCTTGAAGAGGTCAATAACAATATTATGTCAATGCTCTTCCATACAAATTATACTGACCAACTGCCTATTTATTTACATTCTCACAAATTCTTCTTTTCACTAGTTTGTTACATAGTGAATGCCACTTAACGAAATGTGTAAAACATGTGTGTACATAATATATCAAATGAAGGAAAAAGGGGATATATTGCTTACCATATTAAGTTAATTACATAAATTTTCTATGTAGTTTTTGCCCCTTGATGTCTTGTTAAGTCGAGCAATACATTGAAGTTGTAATGGGGGTGAATGTAGTTTGTAAGTGTGTTGGTGACTTTTGTATCTAATATGATGGATGGAGAAAATGTACCCTGGGGTCAAGGGACCCAACAAGATTCACTACTTGAAGCATAAAATAAGTGTTAATGGAAAAGAGAAAGAGTATCTCAGTAAACTAGTTAGAGTCCACTGTCAAAATGATTGAGTCAACAAAATTCTTCCCAATTCAAAATATAGTGGGATTTGATGGAAATTCAACCATTAATGTAGTTCTGAGAATTAAAACCATTTAGCCACAATCACATGTACCTTCTTTCCTAAATTATAGTAGAAAGTTTGTCTACCTCAAAAGTGTTTGCTTTAAATTAAAGAAATTTAAAGGTGTAATTTCATAGGTTTTTTTTGTATGTTGTACTTTAGTGCTTATTTCATATATTGATATGAACTATTTAAATTAAAATAAATAAAAAATTATACAAATAATATAAACCATGAAGTACAAAAGATAAATAATTAATATTTCTTTTAAATATTTTGGGTTATTATCTACCAAATTTAGATAAAAATCTCAACAACAAAAACACTTTATAGTTCTCATGCACATTTAAGTTATCTCATTTCAACCCTTGGCTTACTTGGTACAATAAAAGATGTAGATCATCCACATAACCTTAATAAGTTTATAAAATCCAATTCTAGAATTCAACTTATAAAGATTACACATCAAACTTCTAATATATTGGTTATACATAACATATGTAAAATTTGAATTTGATGAAATTTTATTTTACTAAACTCTTAGAAATATCTTATTTAATTAGTGATCATGTTGCACATTTTAGAATAATAAGACTTGGCCCCTTTATTTACCTATCAAATGTCTCAAATTACAATATCAATGTACAAGTCATAATTATTCCAATAGAGTAATTCAAGTTAGTAATACATGAATTCAAGTTAGAAATACTTTATGCGTTCCTCCAACATTAAAACTCATTTTCACTATAAGAGATAATTATATGTCATCCTAAGTAACTTTCATAATCATTAATTAATATATTAGCTTCTTGCACATATAGAGAATTATTGGATTTAGAAGTCAAGATCCTAAGTAATTAAGGCATTGAACAAATGATAATATCATATTTTTTCTTATTTATAAAATGCTTATGGTTCTAGTTTTATTTGAAGCATTAAGGTAACCATTAGTGAAATGTTTTTAAAATAAATATAAATATAATTTTAATTTTAAAATATATGAAGAGATTAATAGGAAAAGAAATAAAACAATGGTAAAACACAATATATAAATAAATTCATATGAATTGAGAGGACCAAATGTATAACTCAACCATTTGGAAGGGAACTTGTTACACCGAAGAGGTGTATTTTACAACCCAGTATGGGAGAGATGTGTAACTCCTTCCGTGCTCATCCTAAAGTTGACACATGTCTTTTATAAAAAATAATAAAATATTATTGAAAATAACAGGTTAGCTTAAATTAAATTTAAATGATTTAGAATTGCATATATATATATATATATATATTAGATAAACGAAAACCATAAACATTGGATTACACATTTCCTCAACACTTCCACTCTAAAAAAGGCTTTACACCTTGAGATATTTGATCCCTCTGGGTGCTTGGTAGATCCTCTTTTAGATGGATCTATGCTGGTATAACTCAACCACTTGCAAGGGAACTTGGAAAAAAAAGATAATTTTTCCTTTAAAAGGATTCCAATGACCATTTGTTTTCTAAAAATAAAAATGTGCACAATTTATGTGTCCCGTAAGAATATGTAACTTTGTTATTTACAACACATGTCAAGGTAGCTTAACAACAAACTTTGATTGAATTTAACTTTCAATTAATAAAGAATTATATAATTTAGAAATAACATTTCTGCTATGTTTATGAGAAGAAAGAGTGAAAAGCTTGCTATCAATTATTTAATTCACACTACACCTTTTTATGGGTTTTTTTTCTTTTCTTTATCAAATAAATAAACAATACCTAATCAAATCCATTCTATTTTATTATTAAAAAATATATTTATTGTTTTTGGCTATACATTTCTTTGTTTTAAAAAATAAATTCTTTTATTTAGCTAATAATTTAAAGTCTTTTTACACTTTTCTTTCTTTTAAAAGAATATTCTTTTGTATCTAACCTAAAACTAATTTTTTTTTATAAAATGTGAGTTTGAGTCAACTCAATCTTATTTAATACCTTTGAATATAAATAAAATTTATAAAAATATTCTTTGGTATTTAGCAAAAAAAATATTTTATTTTATTTATATAATGGTGAGTTTCAATCAACCCAATTTTATTTAGTACCACAATATAAATAAAATTTTAAATTTTTTTATAAAATTTTAATTTTGGTGAACCCAATATTATTTAATACTTTTGAACATCTATGAAACACCCTAGAATATAAATACAATTTAAAGTTTTTTAAAATATTGAGTTTGGATCAAACCTAATATTATCTAGTCTCCTTGACCATCTATGAAATTGTGTAAGCCTCCCGATATTATCTAGTACCCTCGAACATAAATAGAATTTAAAGCTTTTTATTAAAAGTTGGGTTGATCATCTATGAAACTGTGTAAGCCTTCGAGTCTTATTTAATACCCTCGAATATAAATAGAATTTAAAGTTTTTTATTGAAAGTTGGGTCGACCATCTATGAAATTGTGTAAGCCTACCGATCTTATTTAGTACCCTCGAACATAAATAGAATTTAAATATTTTTATTAGGTCTTATTTAGTACCCTCGAACATAAATAGAATTTATAGTTTTTTATTGAAATTTGGGTCCACCATCTATGAAATTGTGTAAGCCTCCGAGTCTTATTTAGTAACCTTGGAGCATAAATAGAATTTAACTATTTTTATTAAAAGTTGGGTCCACCATCTATGAAACTGTGTAAGCTTCCTAGTTTTATTTAGTACCCTTTAACATAAATAGATTTTAAAGCTTTTTAATAAAATTTGGTCTTATTCAGTACCCTCGAACATAAATAGAATTTTATTAAAATTTGGTCTTATTCGATACCCTCAAACATAAATAGAATTTAAAGCTTTTTATTAAAGGTTGGGTCAACCATCTATGAAACTGTGTAAGCCTCCCATTCTTATTTAGTACCCCAAACATAAATAGAATTTAAAGCTTTTTACTGAAAGTTGGATTTCAGTATCAAACATAAATTAAATAAAATAAAATTTTAAGTTATTTTATAAATTGTTAGTTTTCAGAGAATCCAACATAAATTCTCGAACATCTATGATAAGATGTGTCTAGCCAATAATGCAAAGATCAAAGTTCGTGTCGACTAAATCCACCATGAAAGCGTATAGCATTGATTATTCTCATAACACTATAGGTTTCTCGATGCTCACATTTATAGCTTTTAAAGGATTCATTTGCGTTGTCAATGTGGGATAAAGAGTCGAGCCACGAGTTGATCAAGACCAACACATGAGCCTATTGTATTTGTTCATTCATAAAAACAGGGCCGGGTTTTTATAAAAGAGCAATTGTTCATTCATAAACAGAGGCCCGGGTTTCCATAAAAGAGCGAGAGATTGCAGCACTCAAGGAAAGACTAAATCAAGTTTTAATGGAGAGAAAGAAAGTTTTTAGGTCGGGATTCCAGATCATGAACTTGCTATAGAGATAGGGCCTCATTTATGAAAAATATTCATGATTGTTATGGAATTTCAAGTACCCCCATTTGGTACCAACCTCTGAGTAAAGGATTCTGGATGTTATACCAATGAAGGAAACACAGGGAAATGTCCTACAACAAATAATTCATATTTACATTGAATACAATGAATCTCCACTAGATTTTCTTGAAGAAATTACTTGTAGGATGATGCCACAAAAACCTGCTTGGAAATTCCAAATTAATTAGACGAGATGAATAAAGGCTTGATACCTTTCATTACTTCTCACAGCCCTGGTCTTTAGACATCATAAATGGATTTGAAGGAGTTCCACAATGATAAAACTTCACCCAGTGGAATTCCATTTCGGTGTGTGATTTGCATTTGATGGAAAATGACGAGTCATATCCATTGTCTGAATATTGAAGTGTATCATTTTGAGAGCAGAGCATATGAGAAATGACCTCAACCAGCCTTAGTCAAGACTGCCATGGAAATTGCAAATTGTAACATGTTTGTTTGAAGAACTAACCTTAGTCAGGACTGCCATGGAAATTGCAACTTGTAACATGTTTTTTTGAAGAATTAAAGTACTTATTTCATAACATAATGAGAAATGTTGGGCGGAATTACCTCTTGAGACAACAACTTTAACTTTATGTGTGTTATAGATGTTGTTAGATTTGTAATGCTCTGTTTATAGAATGGTCAATAGACAGGTTACATGGTAGCTTATTACATTACCGATAAAATTTCATCAGGTCAAGTGAATATTGGAAGAGATAGAACAAGGGAGAGTTATTGTTGAATACCAAAGAAGGTGAAAAAACGCTTCAAAACCATGATCACACATTAAAAAGAACTGGTGCAAAAATTATGTTGTAGCAATTGTGGGACAAGAACGTATTGATGTGTTTTCTTCCTGCTTAAATGAGGAACTTGGGGATTCAAACAATTAGATATAGGGTGCCCGCTTGTGCCCCCCCTCCCATATATATATATATATATGAGCTATGAATTATCTTGGTTAACTGAAAGCAACAAGGATGAGTGAGAATCTTATGGCACTTTTTGAACTATGAAAAAACAGAATGGTGGCATCAGCCTTTTATATATATATATATCCACCATAAAATATAGTACATCAGGCTCGTGTGAAGATTGATACAGTTGGAATTGCTGCTATCTTGGTTGAGCCGTCTAGATTAAAAGCCATGGTCTAGGGAGTTGGACATTGATGAGGTTTTGGAGTTGTTCACTATTAACTTATGGATATTGTACATGATGGTGTGGTTCCCATGTAAAAGGTCAATTTTGATGAAGGGATGAGTGTTTTCTCTAAATGCGAGAGTTTATTGTTAGCTGTCTGTGCCTCAGAAATAAAGAAACAATGGAATGTCCATTCTATCTATGAGTGAAAACAAAGATAAAAAGTAACGAGACATCTGGACAACCAGATGGCATCCAAAGTTCTTGAAGATTAATGAAAACATATTTATATTTTGTAGGAGAGATGGGATAGCTAATTCCTTAGGGTGTTAAGAGCTCTCAATTATTTTCCACTTTTAGTAAATAATTGCACAATCCAAAGTAACAATTCATCATTCAAGAAACATAAAGATGAAAGAGATTGAATATCAATGGATTTACAAAATTCAAAAGGGAAGAGTATATGCCCCTCAGAAGTTGAAGGTCAAAAGTGAAGAAATACTTATGGTTTATAGCAAAAGGTGTCCCAGTTTCTCTTTAAAGGTTGATAGATTCACTGTTTAAGATGTGTTAGTCTGTAAACCCTCATGTTTGTATTTACCCTTAACATCCATAAACCTTTCATATTCTATGTATTTGAGTCATAATTTGATAAACATGTTACATAAGGTTTTAGATTTCATAGTAACATTATAAGTGTTGTTTTGACCTATCACTTTGTTGTTATTCTCTTTCAACAATATATTGAATCTTCATTCCTGTTAACCTTCAAGCATGTGTTTTTAAGTTTCGTTGATGCATTTTTGTTTCTACTGAAGACCGTTGGTTCAGTAGATTCCTTTCATTGGTAGGGTTACAATATTTATTCAATTACAATACCATGTTGTTGTCAAGCCTATGTGTTATCTCACTTTTCATCCCTTTGCAAAATATTACCAATTTGTACAGTATCCTGAAACAGTTGCCTTGAGAGTTTATCTTATGCATAGTATTAATTTTGATTGTATTGAGTGAATGTATTCATAATAAGTTGTTTGAGGTAAAAGGAAGTTTAAAAAATATGTTCTTTGAACATAAACCAAAATATTCATTCTTAGGGTTTATTTGATTTGAAAATGGATGCCTTGACATAGTAGCCTAGCCAAGAACATCTCAAGAGCTAACAAAGTCCTCTTAAATTTCTACACTAAATGCCACCTTACTTGAAGAGAAAATCTTGTCCTAGTTTTTTTTTGTCTCAAATGGTATACAAACAAAAATTTGCCACTTTCACAGTCATATGAATTTAGAATCCCTCACATATATATCGAAATAACATGCCACTACCAAAAAGAATTAAAAAACTTAGTTTGTGGCTATGTTCAACTATGCGATTGTGACTGAGTTGGTCAACTATGGCATGGTAACTGAGCCGGGGTGACAGAGCTAGTACACTCCACTCCACTCTTTTCAAAATATCAGAAGTGACAATATATTCAAACACCAAAAATTTGCAAAATTTTGGGCAGTGTATCAGCAAGGTGAAAAACTCATGAAATATCTCCTATATCACAATATATCAACAATATATTTTGATATTAACTAAAAATGATAGAAGGCACATGAACAACAGTAGAAAAGCCATGCTGCATATACACTGTTTAGTTTGCAGAGGCTTATATATTGGAGGAGCCTACTTTTCCGTTGTATATGGAGTTTATGTTCAAAGAAGAGGCAAGCTTTCAATGTTCTTATCTGAGGATAACTTTTAAATATATACTAGCAGGCATAACAGACCTCTGTTAAAGGAGACAATACCATCATGAAATTGTATGATCACATTTCAATATCTTAGCTATTTTGTATTAAGGCCCACATCATTTTTAAACTTTTAATTTGTTTTCTTATTTCCATTCAATGTTTATAACTTTTAGACATGTGCTCAATAATGGTTATAAATGATCATTTGTATAATTTAGCATTGCAATCTCTTTAGAAAATGTAGCAAATTTCAAGTCCCACATCATTCTTAAACTTTTAAGTTGTTTGTTTTTTTCCATTTAGTGTTTAACTTTTAGACATGTAGTTAATAATGGTTATAAAGTTGAATACAATTTTAAGTTTAATATAAGAGAAATTTGCAACACTATAAAAATAAAAATAAAAAACTTTTAAGATACACATCATTATAGATACTCATATGTTTCAGAAACAATCTTTTTAGTCTTTAAAGATTTGTGTCTGTGTATCATTTTTTTTTTAAATAATTAAGAAGGAGTTCTTTAGTCTTAACAATTTTGTTTCCCACTGTGGACTTAAAGTTCCCAAGTTTCCAATTTTGTAGATTATCACAAACAAAATAAAAGGGATTAACATCACCATGGCCATGACCGAGGAAATTTCCAAGCACTTCCTTCGTTGTGATTCCACACTAAAACCCAAGCTCAACCAAGTTTTGAAATCAGATTCATCTTCGACTAACATTTAAAGTACTAATTGAAAAGGATAATAGTTTCCCTTCTATAGAAATTGTTAGGGGAAGAAAGCAAGGAACTCTGAACTACAAATCTAAAATGGGTCAATTGAGACTATTGCAGTTTTGTTTTCAAAGGATTGACAAATATATATAGCCTGGTAGTAAACTTGGAAGCAGCTGCTAGGCCCTTATCCTTTAGCCCTCATAGACGAAAATTTTAAAGGTGATATCTGATAACACTTTCAATTTTGTCGAATTTTTCCCGATGGCGTCATCAAATTTTGGATTCAAATCTAGTTGTGATTATATTGTCTTTTATCATGGAATTGAAACTAGAATAATGGACGTAGACTAATAGTTAACTCATGCTACTTCCCAATACTTTTATCCTTACTTAAAACCTAAGAAAACCCTAGTTATTTAGGTAAAAACACTTACCTACTTGTACAACTGTAAGCCACTTGGTATTTTCTCTTGATCGACGAAAACATCTAGATTGGATTATTCAACGTGTGTTTCATGAACAATTGAAACTATTGAAACAACTTGGTTACCACAAAATGTTTGAGCGGGATCTGTTGCTATTGGTGGTATCACTTGACCAACTCAATTTACTACAAGATCTCAATCTCAGTTTGTGAATTATGCATGAGATGATGTGTGTTTTTCATGCAAATGTGTCACTCACCAGATGCGAGGTAGCACTTGTTTTGAACAATTGCTCGCTCAAAATCATTCCTGTATTATTAATATTAGTAATAAAGGTGATCTTTTCGAATCTAAATCGAATCTTCCTTGTCCCTTATATAAGTTTTTGCACTCTCGTATCCAAACCGAAAAGAACCACTTGAGTGGATAATAGTATACTACCATTAGAATGTTTCAATGCTAAGAGTGGAGATATTTTGTGTAGAAACTTGCAAGTACAATTTTGGGGACAATAGTACCTCATTTCTCATGCAAATGCACACCAAATGTTTCAAACCATGAGTCACTTAGCTAGCCAAGGAACCCAATTATTTTGCATCTAATGTCCTAATTAATCAAGATGTTAAATTTGAGCATGTTTCTAAAACCCAATTCAAACCTACTCTCCCTTTGGATAGATGTAATTTGGACTCAAGAGGAAGACACCCTACATAATGGTATTTCTCATATACATTTATAATAGTTGTATTCCATGTGTTATGCATGCAATCAAAGGTATGACTATTGTAGAGCCTCTCTCTTTAATACTTTACTTAGAAGAGATACATAGAAGCTACTTTCATGAGCTATATTTTATTGACAACATGTTTTTTGGTAAAGTTCATAGTATTTTAGTTTTTTTAATAAACTACATGAGTTCGGACATTTTCAAAAAGTTGAAATTACTTGTAGACTTTAATTTAGTGGCAAGAGACTTGAGAGCCATAATCTTGTGGTGTTCGGTGTGTACATGATCCTTTTCTTGTATATGGTTGCATGTATTCAAGGATCTAGGCTATATGGTTGAGATAGCCATTTGCAACTAATCTTAGTCTTATTAATTAAGCCTATATAAATCCTCCTCTGTATTATAGGTGCGATGGGTACACATATTTCGACATGGATGTATTAAAATTGAGCTCACAA
>LPNX010897916.1:1413685-1424448 GCA_001517045.1 Pseudotsuga menziesii
GGTTTGTCGTTACACCAAAACCTACAGATGTTGTTGAACATTTGAAACCCAACACAAGGCCCTATCCTCAGGGAATCCCCAGAGGTGCGGCGGTTATACCATGTGGAGGTTGTACCAATACTCCAATACCCTGCCTCTGGCGTAGCTCACAAGAATCAATGAACCAAGGAAAAACTCACAAGAAAATTAAACAAGCAATTTTACTCAAAATATGATATGAACAATGCAATAATGATTTGCAATTGTAAATGATTTCATTAATCAAAAGTAAAAATGGATAATTAATCCAATGTAATACACTGGTATTAATAACCAGTCAATTCAAATACATGAGAGAGAAATTTGAATTGATTGACTCAACCTAACTGAATGGATAACTGGACATGTCTAAATCACTATTGGGGCCTAGCTAGTTAGCTCCAGTTGTCTAAATCAGTGCCTCAGTGAGTTAGAATCAATTAACTAGTCTAACTGAATGTGGTAGGTGAGGAAAGGCGCATTCCCACATGCATTTAATCAATGACTGGCACTAACTAAATATAACTAGATGTAACTGAATGTAACTAACTCCTAACTAGGCTCGACTAGTCACCAACTGAACTCAACTAAAGGAGGTTGGTTTTGACACTCCCAGTGGCTCCTAAATTGTAGGGATTGGTCTAGGAGGTGCCTAAACTTATACATGCAAGTGCAGTCAATCACAGTTAGCCTCAAATAGTGTTCCACACACTCTAGTAACTGGTACATGTGGCCCAATTAGGCCATGTGGACCCAATGGTGCTAGTGACTAAATAAGGACTGAAAAGACTCCTAATTTAGACATAATTGACAAAATTGGACAAGGGAAGATTATAATCCTAACACCCCCCTAAATGTTAACTTGGACAATTTATGGGACCTAATAACTAAGACCATAGGTCACCCATTACAGCTAAAAGAAAAAAGTAACTGCTTAATACAAACAAGGAAATGAGGAAAAAACCACATGGGAAAAAATCCCCCCCTTAAACTAAGCAGGTAGAATCAAGATTCAAATTAAAAAAACTTGAGAAAATGTTGTTACAACCTTCATCCCTATGGTGTAGTGAAGCAGCATGCATGATGTTCTGTGCACAAGTATCTTGGGGCCTGGCATGTAGAATTCTCCATATTCTCCCAAAATGATGATGGAAGGAAGGAGGAATGTAACCTTTGCCTCTTTTTGGATGAAGAGATGTATGATCCACTCTGTTCTTCTGAGAATAGTGTAGCCGATCAAGCCTTGCCATGTAGCATCTTATAGGTATTTTGTTGCATCTCTCTAAATGAGGTGAGCTTTCATGACATAGCGCAAGGTTCTCTTTCTGAAACTTATCTCTTTTCCTTTGTGTATCAGATGGATTTCCAGTCATCATCCTAGCTACCCCAATAGCCTTTTGTGCCCATTTGGGTTTAGGATTTGGAGTAGGGACTGGGTTTGGATCTGAATCACCTTGAATCTCAATCTCTTAAACTGAAACAACTAATTATGCTTCTAATTTTGAAATACTATTGGAAACTACAAAAGGATTGGATAGAATGTTTTTACCTTCCCTTTCAAGTGGCAGTTGAGACTGCACTGGATCTGAAAATGGCAGGAAGTGTGAGAATTCATATGCCTTGGAGGCATGATTTGCAGCACCCTTCTCTATGATGTTCCCAGTAGAGATATCTGTGATCTCCACTAAGTCAGGACCAAATATCATTCGCTTTGGAGCGCCAGTGTGAGTCATCTGGTATACAGATAACAAATTTGTAGCTAAGGAGGGAACATGAAGTACATATTTGAAATTTCCATGTTCAAACTTGATGGAACCCTTCCCTTTGGCTCGAATTTGACTGTCATCACCAATGTGAATGCTAGGGCCATTAGTAGACTGTAAAGAAGAGAATGATTCTCTGGATGCAACCATATGATTGGAATCTCCTGAATCAATGAGGAAGGCATGTGTTCTTGAACAACTAGCCTTCAATGTATGGAATCTGTTATCATGTTCTTTAGTTTCTTCTCTATGGTCAACCTTACTTGCGCTAGCAGGTACAATGATGTTATTCTTCTCTAGAATAAGGGTCATTTGATCAATTGTTCTTCTCATATAAGATCTTTCTGGATGAAAGCCCCTTCCACAGTAAGAACAAAGGATATTTCCTTTGTCATTATTCTTTCTTATCCTCGAACCTGAGGGCTCATTTGACTTCTCCTTCTTCGTAGGAGGCGCATTCTTTTTCTTTCCCTTACCATTCATAGATTTGGGTACTCCAACAACCAATGCTTTATCTTTGGAATATCTTATGATCCCCATTTGGACCAGCTTGCCATGCTCATTGGTGAGAGACTCAATGAAGGCATTGAGAGTTAGCATCTTCCAATTCGGTGTTGTGAGCTTCCCGGTATGAAAGGTTGATACAAAGACTAACTAATCTATGCCAATTTTTGAGAGAATGGCAAGGATGAGTTGATCATTCTCCTTCTCAACTTTACACAGCTTCAACTGGAGCACCAAGTGCATGAATTTGGTGAAGAAATCATTCAGATTTTCGAAGTTGCCTAGGTGAAGAGAAATTGGCTCATTCTCTAGTTGATAGACTCTCAGATCATCTTACTTATCAAACAGGGAAGCAAGTTGATCCCAAATTCCTTAATAGTCTTCAATCTAGTGATGTGGAAGAGAAGATCCTTAGAAATCGAAAGGCACATAAATCCAAAAGCTTCATTAAGCTTATTCCAGTATTTCACTTTGTCAACATAATGAATCGTCTCTACCTCTATCTCCATTGTGACTCTATAGATTCCTTTGGAGCGAAGTTGAATCTCAATGTCCTCCTTCCACTGATGGTAGTTGAAAGGAGTGAGAGGATCCACAGAAGGGAACATTATGTTGTTGTAGCAAATGCAGTGAAGCAGACTGAAAAAACTGTAATTCACATAAACAAACATACAAGGTAAGGTCGACAACTTGCACTTTTGGAATTTTCTTCATACCCAGCTTAGTCAATCAAGATAGCTTGATCAACAATTCCTTTGATTAGGATTTATGTGGTAAATTATCCACTTTTGGTGCAGTGATGGAGGGAGAAATTTTGCTCAAAATTTTTGATCTAGTAGGAAATATGTAGAAGGAGAAATGCCTTGTCCTACCGAGGCTCTGATACCATATTAAAATTGAGCTCACAGGAATCTATGTGTTAGCACTTGTGCTAATTTAATTTCTGGCATCATTGTATAGGCAACTGCACTATTCCCCCGTTGAGGTCTGGGACAGTAAAATCGAAGAGGGTGTAAGCCAAAAAAAATTTTATCTTGCGATTCAGGGGTGTTTGGGGAGCTTTCCCTTCACCTAGATGTTGAGTTGAGATTTTCCATGGTGCAGCGTGAGAAAACGTTAAGAAATCCTGGAGTATAACCTAGCATTTGGAATCAAATAAGAAGAATCTGCTCGTAGTTCTCCAATGGAGAAAATGGAAGGAGTGGTTCCAGGACAAAGGAGATCCACGGTTGACCGAGGCATGCAGGACCCACCGTCGAATGAACAAGTGTTGCAGATCGACGGTGGTTAAGGAATTTGTCGAGAAATAATACGCGAATAAATGATCCACGGAGACTCGCGAAATCAGTTAAAGCTTCCCATTTTTCAAATGGTTGAGATGGTGTGCGGTCCAAGATTAACGGTAGGAAGGGTTTTCGCGTAGCCAACCTGCATGGGAGATAACATATGTCAAAGACCATGAAATTCTGGTAGGGTCCCCCTATCGCAACGATCAAGATTTCGAGCGGGCCAGATCTGCGGTGAAGACGCATTTTGTGATGGGAAGGTGTACGGAAGATAAGACGACAAGGTGACGCAAAACCCTATAGGGCCTACACCCTCGGATGACGGAGAATGGGCAGAGGATTAGATCTATGGTCCAATATAGTTTCGCGATGGAGACATGCACGATGGTTAGCAAGCAGGAGGATCGTGAAACGAGGTAGGGGCCACATAGTTGAACGATCAGAAACCCTCGTGGATGAGATCTATGGCCTTGGTATGTTTCGTCGTCCAAATAGGGGGGATAAGGAGGAAAAGGGTTGCGAAATGAAGAGAAGGACATATGAAATCGACGATTAGGTCGCATCCTGGGATCCCGAGGTCCGCCGCCTGATGCACATAATGATGAGGAACTCCCTAGTGATTAGGATGGGTATGGCCTTTACACGATGTACATTAAGGAAGCAGGGAAACTGAAAAACCAGGGTGCATTAGTAATCATCACGAATGGGGTCGACGAAGTGACAAATGTTAGGCTCACAAACCACGAGATAGCCCCAGGTTGATTACAAGTGAGGTTGGAAGTCACTTCCTCCTGTGATATCATGAGGTCACAACATGAAGGGGCGACATAGCTGGCGTCTCCACCTAAGGTATCATATCAAGAGAACACATGACCACTCATGCTGTCATCATGCCACTTGATGATGGTGTGTGTGAGGAATTGATGAACTCTTAGCTGAACTCCCTTGCCCAACTCATTATAATGCCACAATCTAAGTTGTTTGGAGAGACAGATTGAGTAAATATCGACAAAGAACAAGGATGACTAACTGTTGTTCTATTAAGGATCCTATGGGTCCTAATACAGAGCCTGCAATACCTTCTATGCTCAAGAATTTTGTTGTTCGATGTGTCCTATTGACCATTGGGCGCGGTGTGGAATTTCAATCGTCTCCGGACCTTCATGCCATAGTTTCTCCAACCATCGCGATAGAGATGTTCATTACATTATGAAGAGTGTCTAATGTTGGTAAGGGAAGTATAAACAAGTTCATTACATTAGAAATCATTTCTAATGCTGGTGAAGACAATGTTGCCCTAATAAAACACGACACCACGGTGGAAGCAGTACCTAGGATTCCCGATCGTAGGAACGTCCCGCCAAAACCTCCAGACAAGGTTGTGGACCCCATTACCACGATACATAGTATCTATTGCTAGGGACGATCAGTCTAAACAAATGTTTGGACTCAGGAAGAAAGGAGTGGAGGTCTTTGTCATCATTGTCGTTGACTTGTGTTTCCAACTACATCGAGGATGATGACGAGTCCAAGGAAGTGTTGCGCTGGCATAACCTGTAGGAAGGATATGGTCCCGGTAGAAGAAGCAGAGAAGAATGACAAGCCCATTAAGGATTTAATATTGTCTAAAAATAGGGTTTTCTTCTCCAGGTCTATGCAAATAATAGTGTTACCAGGAGACATGGATACTGGGCAGAGGCCAAACATAAAAGGAACATAAACCTTCCCGCCAGCTGCGAACACAGGAAGAACATGATTATCAAACATAGAATGAGCATAAAGGTCAGTAGTAGAAAGGGTCATAGGGCTAGTTCAGGTTGTACACCTGAATGTGCGCAAGAAGAGTAAAACCATTAGAAAAGTGTCGAAACGTCATTGTCAAAGCAAGCGAGCCTGCATCCTAAATGTCGCGTGCTATTTTGAGCCAACGTGGCTATTACAACATATTTCCCTTTGTTGGTGTAGATCACGGTTGAACTATCATTTCCTGAAGTTTGTTAGGATTTGTCATAATGATTCAGGATTTGATCCCAAAATTTTGTAACAAAATTAGGGCTCTGTTTTGAGATTAGTCTCGGAAGACCTTGCATTATAAAGATGGCCTCCTCAAAGGAGAAAAGAGGTTGGATTGACTTTCATGAGGTCTCAGTGCCATAATTGTAGCTCTGCAAACATTTTTGGGAGTAGTAATGAAAATTCCTCTCTGTGGTTATGAGATTCATCCCGATGTCTATATTTAGTTTTTGTTCTCTATTTATGCCATTTTCCATATGTGTTGATTTCTATTGAATGCTTTCTAGTCGTATGAGAAGAATTCATTTCACTAAGCGCTCTTTTCGTCAGATGTAGCATCTGTTATGTGTCTATTATGGAATTCATCCTAGTTAGATGCTCCATCTCTGCCATTTCCCTCATCATGTTATTCTGCTAAAGGTGTTGCAAGGGATTCATCCATAGATAGGTGCCCCTTGTTGTACTGGGATTTTCTCCTTTCTCCTACCATCACTTAAACATATTTGGTTGAATGAAACACTCACTTTGCTTCATAATACAAAGAGAAAATCATCATTCATCATCTGTTGTAATGTCCTTGAATGTTTCAGACTGTGACTCCATCGCCCAGTGGTTTTATTATATGTTTGTCTTTTAATCTTTTGATTCATAAACAACTCCATTACCAATAGAAATCTAGTCTTATGCATGCTTGTTAAAGCCATATGTATATGTGACACACCTTATGACATGAGAGAGCCCTCTCTGACTACATTGGCTAGAGTGCAATCTAAAGGTTGGTTTGAAATGGTTACCCCTATGACTTCCTACCGCAACCATAGGAAAATTATAGGGTGCTAACAATATGAACCAAGGAAAATCTCACAAGAAGATTACACAAGAAATTTTAATCAAAATATGATATGAAACAATGCAATAATGATTTACAGATGTAAATGATTTCATTAATCAAAAGTAAAAATGGATAACTAATCCAATGTAATACACTAGTATTAATAACCAGTCAATTCGAATACATGAGAGAGAAATTTGAATTGATTGACTCAACCTAACTAAATGGATAACTGGACATGTCTAAATCACTATCGAAGCCTAACTAGTTAGCTCCAGTTGTCTAAATCAGTGCCTCAATAAGTTAGAATCAGTTAACTAGTCTAACTGAATGTGGTAGGTGAGAAAAGGTGCCTTCCCACATGCAGTTAATCAATGACTGGTGCTAACTGAATATAACTAGATGTAACTGAATGTAGCCGACTCCTAACTAGGCTTAACTAGTCACCAACTGAACTCAACTAAAGGACGTTGGTTCTGGCACTCCCGGTGGCTTCTAAATTGTAGAGATTGGTCTAGGAGGCGCTAAACCATGCATGTGTAGTCAGTGGTAGTTATCCTCAACTAGTGTTTCCCACACTCTAGTAACTGGTACATGTGGCCCAATTAGGCCATGTGGACCCAATGGTGTTAGTGACTAAATAAAGACTGAAAAGACTCCTAATTTAGACATAATTGACCAAATTGGACAAGGGGGGACTATAATCCTAACGGGATGATCCCAGGAGTGAAAAAAAAATACCTAACAGAGGTCTTGAGAAACAAAGCATTAGAGTATATATAAAAAAATCTTATTGGAAAAATTTATTCAAATCTAATCTCTTGAGAAAGTGCTCGGCTCTTTAATAAATCAATCGACACCTTTTATACAAAGAATTCTCTGAGATGATCTTTGAACAACTAAGAATTGTAATTTTTTTCGGTCTTGAGAAAGCACAGTTTTGGAACGTCCTCAGGTCTCATAACCAGTATGAAGCCCAAAAAAAGACTTGAAAATCGAGCACCTCCAAAAAAACCAACCTCTTTTCTCGACTAGCAGTTATATAATGTTCCTTGGCCTTAATTAACCTATGGATAGTCTTTTTTTCGGGCCATTATTCATCATACTAAGTGCATAAAAAGTATGTATTATTTTATCACTCTCTATATTGAGACCCAGTATCTATTTGAGCAAACCCATTTGCATATCCCCTATATTCATATTATATAAATCTTTATATCTAGAAGTTGACTAGGTTTTGATTTATCCAATCAAATAAGCAGTCTCACTAGTTATAGCACACGTGTGTGTGTGTGTGTGTGTGTGTGTGTGTGTGTGTTTTCAGTCATAGAAACCAATTTTGTAACACATTCTAGGGAAACTAAGCAACAATTTTTTATGTTCCCTATTCCTATGATTTTGCCACTCGTATTCATTCAATAGTTTCAAAATATCTTCCCTCCCGATACTCAGCAACTAAGTCACCAAATCAAATATCATTCAACATATTTCCCTATGAAATTTGCTTCTACAATTGCAATAGTAGGTGATGCAAATCCTCTATTGTTATTGTGAATTACCAACATAAATGAGAAAGCATTCTCTTTGAGAAGCATGACCAAGCATTCATGGAGTAGCACTTATATAGAAAACAATTGTGGCTTGAAGAGTTGAATGAGATAAAACAAAAAATCAATTCCTAAACCTACAAAAGGCGGGGACTTGCTACTTTAGAGCTTATGTTGTTATTAATCTTGTAGTCAATATATTATTTACACGTTTACTAGAAAACTACGTGAGTTTATTTGTCATGTCTACAATGTTTTTTTGTGTATTTAAAGTTTAACATGGTTGTTTATAAATTGTAACTACAATGAAATTCTAGAAACATTGACACAAAGTTTAATGCAATATCAAAGTAGGAAGATCCTAAGAAATAAAGTCAAAAATTTCAATGTGATCATGATTTGGACAAAAGGCTCAAGGTGAAAAATCAATTATAAGACATGTAGAAGAACAGAGAAATTCGGAGTACAAAGTGATAGATAATATATAGTAAGTTAGATAAGATAATTTTATTAATGTCTGACTAAGGACCACAAAAGTAGGTCAAAGGGACTGTTGAATACAATGATATCAATACAATGCAGGAGTACCAAAAGATCTCCTATAAAAGGTGAGATGCAGAATGTAAAGTGCAAAAAAGTAGAGTAGAAGAAAATGAAATATGCTTTGAGGCATGAAGAACCCTCGACCTCAAGCTCAGATTCCTACACTGATGATGGGATCTATCATGGGAGAAGATCCAAGGACAAGAGAATTCAGGAGAAAGGAAGTATATTTGTCATGAATGGATCCATCTCTCCTACCATTCAACGCCAAATGAAGAAAGTTGAGTATAGTCAGTTGTTTCAAGGGGAGCCTAGTGGGTCCATATAAAGCAAGAAGTAGAAGTATATATATGATTTTGTAAGTAAAATATCACTTACAAATTTTTTAATATTTGAAAGAAGAGTGATATAAAATGTTTATTTCTTGAAAAAAGAGTTATTTTATTCTTCAAAGAAGAGGGGATGGAACAATTTTTTATCATATATGCTCTCTTTATTTCCAAAGAAAGAAAAAATATCATTCCAAAAATAGAAAGAAATATCATTCATTTTGAGAATATTTGATATTTTGATGAGTTTGTTTCATATTGGATGTGGAGCATTTACTCTTTCAAAAAGTGAAAATAGTTATGAATCTCAATGTGCCAGAACAATGAATCAAAATTAATGAAAGATGGTGACAAAAGGAAATTGTGGGTTTTTATTCCAAGTGGTTAATTTTCAAAACAAAAATGAATAAAAAGAAGGTTTTAAGTCAACATGGATAGTTGTCCAAGTATTTTGGGAATTTCAGAGTTTCGGAATTTGAGGAGTTCAGAAACTGGGGAAATCATAATAATTTAGAAATATGAAATTCAAGGATTTTGGAAGCTCGAGATTTCAAAATAATTTGGGAATTTGAAAATTTAAGAAATTAAAAAACTTGGGAATCTATAATATTAGAAAATTATTGAATTCTACCTTATAAGGGTGAAGAAATAGCATGATAAAGAACCTATAAGTTTTCATATTGTAGAAGAGAGAAACTACTTAACTAATAATTTCTCATTTTATATTTTTGTTGTACTTGGTAATGGTTAAAATGATCTAATTAACTAATATTTATCTAGAATATGAGCACACTTCGTTGGGGGTCCAAGCTTCTTAACTTTCAATTTTGTGTGTTACAGTTCACCTCACATAAGGGAGTACCATATCTTGTAGAATAGACGATAACCACCCTACATGTCACCAAGATATTTAGAATATAAGGAGGTTCATTTTCCAACAAGAGGACCTTATCAAACACAATAGTGCCTTATAAAAAACTTGAGCATTTGCATGATTCCTAAAACATAATGATAATGAGTCTCCTCTTGCAACAAAGGAAACCAATTAAAAATCTTGAAGAGGAATGATCTAAGTTGATAACAACGGTTCATGAGCTTAGTAAAAGCTCCTTTACAGCCTTGAATCATCCCTCTCATGATAATGAGATAAGATGCCTCTTAAATTGTTTTGTTATGTTTTGTAAATGCTTGTTAATTTTAGGAGTCTTTGTCAAGTATACGCTACAAGAAGAACCTCATTTTGTTATACAAAATCAATCATTAAGTTTTATAGGATCAAATATATTGGCTTAACAACAACAATATTTTTGAAACTACTATTGACTCCTCATTTTGTATTATCTCGTTGTTAAAATATGTTGCAACATCCTTTAATATACAAGTTACAAACTATTTCTGTTTAAATAGCACTACAAGTATGGGAAAGTCAAATTCCACTGCTAGAGTATAACCACCAATAACTTGCAAGCTTTAGTTTTTGCATGTTCCAACTTTCCTCCATTAAAATTGAAACATTATTCTAATTACTACCATCTAGTTTGGTTGTTTACTTTATTGCCTGTAATTATATTGAAACAATATATTTTGATCTCCTTGATAAAAATTTGCACTTCATTTGAGTTTTCTTCTATTTAGTGATTGTGGATGTGACAAGGTAATACTTTTTATATATTCATTGATAAATTTGATAGATAATGGTAATAGACACATCTATTTGAGATTCAATAATTTCCAAACTTTATTATGAAATTTTTTATTGTCTAGTGATTTTAAATGGAAGAAGTCTAAAAATTAAATGAGTTTACCCGTTTGGCAAGTTTTTGACCAGAATTTGATGATTTTTTTCTAATGAATCCCAATGTTGTGTTGCCAAGGTGATGTTTTTAATATATTCAATTATGAATTTAACGGATAATGGTAATGGACAC
>LPNX010897932.1:10706-20812 GCA_001517045.1 Pseudotsuga menziesii
ACAAGTAGAAAGCAATTACTTCTTAGGTGGTTACAAGGGAAACTAGTCCCGCCACTCCACCCCTTCTTCCAATAACAAAGTTAAAGTCATATTTGTGTATGCGACAATAGTCAAATTTATAACCAATGAGTATGTAATCAAATCACTCACATGGATATCGATGCATAACCATAGAATAGCATATTTGATGAAAACGTAAGTAATACATTAAATATATGCATCAAGAAATATGAAAGAAGAACATAAGAAGAACTTATGACATTATGGTAGAGTAAAGCAATTACAACACATTCCGCAAGTTCAAATAATGTCCAGCATAGGTAGTTTTGACTACCCTAATAAAAAGAATTATTGTCAATTTTTGGGGACATTACAAGTGGTATGACAGCCCATTTTCGACACTAAGAGACCAAATGGGCATACTAGACATTTGTTGCAAGAAAAAATAAAGTATGTTTTGAATTTTGTTACTACATAAAGTTTTCCTGTTGCTAAAAATTTACAATTGTAGGATTTTAAAAGAATAGTTCAGATCATGAATGCTGAAGAAGATAACAGCTGGCAAGGAAGTTGAATACCCCCACCAAAGAATTCGAAATGGTGGTGGAACTAAATTATGATATTATGAAAACCACAAAAATTCTTCAAGTAGACTTGCAAATTTTCATAGATTATAATCTGAATGAGAGAAAGGAACAACAAGAAAGTAATGAAGCATTACAACAAAACATGACGGGAGGAATCCTGCAGGGAAAACCCACTCATTCCACAAACAAGTTCAAGAAGGAAAATTATCATAAACAGGCCAGCAGCCCAAGAGAAGAAGGAAAAGAGGAACATACCCCTGAACCTGCAGAAGAAGACTATCATAGTCCTTCAAGTGATGACTCTCTTTCCCCATGCAAAAAGAAACAGAGAAATGATGACAATCTCTAGGGGGAGTTCAAAAAAATAAGAGCCCCAATCTATGAAGGAGATATGAATATGGGAGAAAAAGATGAAGAGTGGATGTTAGGTATGAGAAAATATTTCCTAGTCCATAACGATTCTAGCAAGATGAAAGCTCATCTAGCCATTTATAACTTAAATGTCAAAGTGTCTGGATGGTGGAGAGATTTGAAGCATACCAAGAAAGATGAGGTAATAGAAATATGATGGAGTAATTTTTGCAATATTTTTCAAGAAAAATATATGTTGAAAATATTCTTCGACAAAAAGGTGAAAGAGTTTCATGAGTTACGAATGGGATCCCTGACTATGGATTCTTTTATTAACAGATTTTTAGATATGTTACATTATATGCCATACATCAAGGATGAGAAGGTAAAAATATAGCATTTTTTAGGATGTCTTCCTCCAAAATTTTGGGAAAGGATTGAGTTTTACATGCCTAAAACCTTGGACACCACATTGCACAAAGTTAGAATTTTCTATGGGCATGCGTAGCTGAGGCAAGAGAGCCTCATCAGAAACAGAGATAGGTCTAAGAACTTCTATCACAACTGCAAACCAGGTTTTAACCGACCACTGTACAGAAAACAGAACAATAGTTTTCCAGCCAATAATAACTTCAACAAATAGGGTACAAATCCATATGTACCACCTCCAAATTTTAACAAATCGACAGCAACTAGTGNTGTATAGAAAACAGAACAATAGTTTTCCAGCCAATAATAACTTCAACAAATAGGGTACAAATCCATATGTACCACCTCCAAATTTTAACAAATCGACAGCAACTAGTGGAGCCAATGTTGCCTCACTGCAGATTAAATGCTGGAAATTCCAAGGGCCTCATTATGCCTGGGACTGTAAGAATAAGACCAATGGGGTCTTGCAAAACTTACAAGAAGAACCAATGGTAAAGGACATAGTTGGAACACCATGAATTTATGCATCCTTGGATGGNCTCGGACTGTAAGAATAAGACCAATGGGGTCTTGCAAAACTTACAAGAAGAACCAATGGTAAAGGACATAGTTGGAACACCATGAATTTATGCATCCTTGGATGGTCGACCGACATACCATCAGGCTACAATGTTTGAGATAGAAGGTAAGATCTTGAACACTTCTATTTCAATATTGATTGACCCTTCTTCTTGTTGGAGCTATGTATCACCTAAAACTCTTGATGTATGTAAACTAGGAAAATTAAAACATGATAAACCTTGGCTTGTATAATTAGCCATAGGTACAGAACAAAAGTTTCAAAAATAGTTTAAGATTGTGAAGTAAACCTGAACAATTTTCCTACCAAAGTAAACCTAAACATCCTACCTTTAGGATCTCATGATATAATTATTGGCATGGACTGGTTGGAACAACACCATGTCATGCTCGATTGCTTACACAAGTCAATCTTGTGTACAGCTAGCCAAGGGAATCAATTGAATATTCAAAGCATACGAAAGAAAGTTTCTGTAAGGAAGATAGATTCCTTACAAGCAAATAAGTGAATTAGGAAAGGCTGCAAGTTGTTTGTAGTAAATAGCCAAGACATGGAGGCTGAGAGAGAAAAACACATAGAGGAATTTCTAGTTCTTGTATAATTCAAGGACGTATTCCCTGAGGAAATCCTAGGATTACCTCTAAAACAAAACCTAGACTCTTCCATAGAACTGACAGCAGTATCAGTTTCGGTTTCGAAATGCCCTTACCACATGAGTGCACTAGAGTTAGTGGAACTCAAACTCTAGTTGCAAGAGTTGATAGAAAAAGGATACATCCAACCAAGTGTGTCTCCTTGGGGAGCACTGATACTTTTGGTAAAGAATAAGGATGGTAGGATCAAGAACCATTACCCATTCCCTATGATCAATGACTTGTTCAATCAAGTAGGAGGATCCAATATCTTTTCAAAGATTGACCTGTGATCTGGGTACCATCAGGTGTGGATTCGTGATGAATATATTTACAAAACTTCCTTTCGTACAAGGTATGGGCACTACGAGTTTGTAGTAATGTTATTCAGGTTGACCAATGCACCTGCGAAATTGATCTATATGATGAACAATATATGCAGTAAATATCTAGATAAATTTGTTTTGGTCTTTATAGATGACATCCTAGTTTTCTCTAAGAGTAAAGAGGAGCATGAAGAAGACCTTTTCATAGTGCTACAGGTGTTACAAGAACACCAACTTTACACCAATTTTAGTAAATGTGATTTTTACAAACCACAGATATAGTACTTAGGTCACAGCATCCCCAAGACAGGGATAGCTATGGACTCGAAAAATATTAGAGCCATAGAATATTTCCATACCCATATTATTGTCACTAAAATTAGGTCCTTTTTGGAATTAGTCGAATATTATCCATAGTTCATTGAGAAATTCTCAAGAATATATTCTCCCATGAATGCTTTGCAAAACAAGGAAAATAAGTTCTTATGGACGACCAAGTGTGAGGAAAATTCTCAAAATCTTAAGCATATTTTGATGATCACACCGATAATACAATTTGCGGATCCTAATGGGGATTTCGTTGTTGCACAGATGCAAGCAAGGAAGGGCTCAGATGAGTCCTCTTGTAGAATGATTATGTCATGTGTTATGAATTGTGAAAGTTAAAATAACATGAGAATAACTACCCCATGCATGATCTTGAGTTAGAAGCCATCATCCATGCCTTAAATATGTGGAGGAAATACCACATGGGAAGGAAATTCCTTCTAAAGACAGACAATGAGTCTGAATTATTTATTCATTAGTTGGATCTAAACGCCAGTCAAGCCATATGGTTGGCTTGTCTTAACGAGTACCATTTCTAGCTAAATCATATTAAGGGAAAAGAGAACAAGATTTTTGATGCTTTGAGCTGACGAACTCATATGATATATGAGGTGACATTAAGTCAAACCAATTAGGATCTACACAAGAGGATTAGAACAACCAACAGAGTTGAACCTTTCTATGTAGAAATCCTCAAGAAGGTCCAAGAGGATAGGTTGTTTCAACAACAAAAAGAGTACAAGGTAGAAGAAATAGGACTACTATGGTCCAGGAAGAGATTGTACTTTCTAGAAGGAGGGGACATTTGGTCCATCATCCTCATGGAATTTCATCGTACACCCTACTTGGGGCATCTGAGATATCAAAACATGATATACGCCGTTAAGAGACACTTTTTCTTGCCAAAATTAAAGGCTGACATTATTTTTTATCATGCAATGTGAGGAATGCTAGCTGGTCAAAGCTGAGCATCATCATCCTTCGGGATTGCTACAGCCATTACCCATTCTAGAATGGAAGTGGGAGGTCATTAGTATGGATTTTATCACCAGTCTACCTAAGAGTAAGAAACAAAATGATTCTATCTTTGTAGTAGTTGACAAATTGTCAAAAGTAGCACACTTAATTCCAATGAAGTTGCCTACAAGGTATTACACATTTCCGATATCCTCTTGAAGGATATATTTAGATTTCACAGAATACCCAAGGCAATAATCTCGGATGGAGATACTAAATTTATTGAAATTTTTTTGAGATCCTTATTCTCCGGATTAGAGATGTAGTTGAAGTTTAGTACTGATTATCACCTGTAGACAAATGGGTAGACATAAAGGGTAAACCAAATTGTTGAGGAAATTCTTAATATGTATGGCATGAACAACCCCACCAAGTGGGAATATTACTTGCATATTCCATAGTTTGCATATAACAATGTATACCATACATCAACCATGATGAGTCCCTTTGAGGTAATCTATGAACGAAAGTGTAGAACATTGGTTACTTGGGATAGCCTGATGAATCAGTTCACGTTAGGGCCTAACTTGTTAAAGGAATTGGAACAATTCATTGCCAAGGTCTAGGTGAACCTTAAAGAAGCACAATACTGCCAAAAAATCTTCGTAGATAAGAAAAGAAAAGATAAAGAGTATCAAATAGGCAACCATGACTACTATAAAGAAAAATGAAAACGGATCTCACTGAGCTTGGGAAGGTGCGGTAAGATAGTGCATATATTTTGTGGACCCTTTTAAATACTGGAAAAGAGACAGCTAGTGGCATATAAACTAGCATTACCCGCTCACATAAGAGTCCATAATGTTTTCCATACATCATTATTAAATAAATATATTTATGAGACTAAACATGTGATTGATTAGTCCTTATTACAGGTGGAAGCTGAAGGGGAGTTTTCCCATGAGCCTCTTCATATATTGGACAATAGAGAGGTGCAACTCAGGAAGTGCAACATAGTCTAGTTGAAAGTGCAATGGAAGCACATCGAAGCCGATGAGGCTACTTGGGAGAATGAATCCACCATGAGAAAGGATTACCCCTCCTTCTTTCATGATTTCATTCCGATTCCCTAGAACATGAGGGACGGTGTTGTTCTAAGATGAGAGGGATGTAATATCCCAAGTTTTGACATAACAATTATGGCCATAATCCCCATTTATTATGATGTCACNTAGAACATGAGGGACGGTGTTGTTCTAAGATGAGAGGGATGTAATATCCCAAGTTTTGACATAACAATTATGGCCATAATCCCCATTTATTATGATGTCACTTTGATGTTTTATTTTGATATATTGGGTCTAGGACCCCACTTCTTATGAACATGATGTTTTATTTGATATATTGGGCGTAAGCTAGTTACATATGTTTTATGTATGATTTTGTGTTGGGAATGGACCTTGAAGCACATGATTGATGAGATGTTTTGTGTTCAGCAAGGAGCTCTAGAGCACATGAGTATTTGAATGTTTGTGTTGAGCGAGAATCTCTTGAGCACATGACTTTTTTTGTTGTATTAAGCGAGGAGCTCTAGAACACATGAATTAGGTAAACCTTTGTGTTGAGAAGGAAGCTCTGAAGCATAGGAAAATATAATTGGATGTGTTGGGAATAAGCCTTGGAGCCTTCCATGTTGATGTTGACCATAAGATATGGAACATCATATCCTTGGCCATTGTATCCCTAGGTGTATCCTACAAGTACATCCTAGAATTAGCATTGAGAGAGGAGCTCCAGAATTGCACTAAGTTTGTAACTCCCTATTTTTAGAGTCGAGAACTACCAAGTGATTAAATTAAATTTTTAATTTCTATATCTCATCAAGTAATGAAGAACTACCATGTTCTATGAGGGGATCCAACATGCAAGGATGTTTAGAGTTTACTAACCTAGTAGATCTAACCACCTACCTGATGACCTAAATGAAGAAAGTGCCATAAGTTTAGGGATCATAATATATGATACCTAAGAAAAATGTTAACAAATAATATATTTTATATATTTTATAGATCGTATGTGTAAAGAGTAAGCATAGTAGTAATATTAATAGTAAGAAAGAAGGAAAAGATTCATCTGTTATTATTATTACTAAAAGAAAATTAAATCTTACAATACCTACAAAATACCAATTAGAAACTAGTTAAGAGATCCTAAGTGAAAAATATTAAAAGTACCTAAATTAAATAAAAGGGTTAAATCAAGAAATCAAATGATTCTTGGCATAACTGCCCCTTTGAAGGAAAAGTTTGTCTATAAAGTCCCAAACCAAGGAGAGGATTGGGGAGATCTTTTCCATCTTTTTGGAGTCATTATTCTACCTAATTATATTAAGAGAGTTCTTGGAGAACATTTTCCTAAGAGGAAAAAGGAGAACTGATCCATACCCGATATACCAGTTAGGGAAGCCTTACCTTAGGATTTCTAAGCTACTTGCATGTTGGAAACAGCTCAGGGGGATCTGTATTAAAACCTGGAATGGTTACGGGTCATGGCTGGGTGGNATTAGGGAAGCCTTACCTTAGGATTTCTAAGCTACTTGCATGTTGGAAACAGCTCAGGGGGATCTGTATTAAAACCTGGAATGGTTACGGGTCATGGCTGGGTGGAACGTGGTAGTTCCCAAGTGATTCGATCATCTATACAGAGGTGAGATCTTCCTGTGAATTGTTAATGCTAGGCAATTGAGTGTGTACATTTCATCCATCGAAATAGCTTCACCTTTCAAGTATGAGGTTCTTGACTTCCTATTTCATTATCTAGTATAATTTATGGTTAGAATATGCAAGTGTTTTTGTTATATTTTTAACCCTATGTTTACAAATATTTTCCTATCAAAATATTTAGGGGTTTATATTTTATTTATAACCCTATGTGTGCAAATTAATTCTTTTTTAAGAATTATTCAGGATTACTTCTACTATACTTAGTTCTGCATTTATTTACTGCATAAACTTTGTTTCCCTAAACCTTAGAAATTACTCTAGTAGTGCCTATATGCATATTTACCTATGATCTCTGATGGCAGATTTCATATTGCCAGTAGAGCTAATATTAGGAATACAAGACTATTTTAGGTTAAGTTATAAACAAAATCTACATCTAAAAAACACTTGGTTAAAGTATAGTAAATAGAATTGTATTCTAATTAAGTAGTATTATATATACACATTATTTTGTGGTAGAGATAATCTAAATTTATAAAGATAAATTAAAAACCATTGAAGACCTCTCAGGGTTTGTATTTATTTCTATCAAGAACCAAGCTTAAACAATATCTAATCAGCATTAAATCAAACCACATTTTATTATACTAACTACATCCATGAAATTGTATGTAGTAAAGAAATTATCAATATATTAAATCCATTGCATCTATAGAAAATCAAACCCTTTAAATACTTATAAACTACATTATAATATTTGCATGCCATAATGAAAATACCAACATAATAAATCAACTATAATATTGTGTAAAAAATTCATTAAAAACTTAAATATAAATACACAGAGGTCGCGGGATCGATTCCTATAGGTGTTAAGCCCAAATCGAATCCTTACAATTATAAACCCTCGCAATCATAAATGACCCATGATCCATTCCTGTAGGGTATGTCTATCTATAAATCACCGTGACGAATCGTACAGGACTCGTTATTAAATATTCTACCTCATGCCGTAGCATTCCACTATCAAGCCACGATATTTGTATATATAAACAAGCTGTAATTTAAATACATCAAATCGCTACATAGAGGTCAGAAGCGATTTAAAATACACAATGTAACTATGGCCCTTGACCCTATATATACAAAAAAAATTAAATAATTAATACCAATGCTACAACCATGTCAATGCTCTGCGAATAGCCACAACATCCTTTGGAGGATTCCATCCAAAGCTACGGCCCTCTACTTACAATTTAAAGGAGTAATATAACACCCTTTAAAATCTATCAACGATTACCAACAGTGATGACTGCCAAATAAAGGGTTACACCCATAGTCGACAGCTATATTCTAAATACACAACTCAATCATAAAACATTAAGTCTCTATCTAATACACTATCACAGCTCAAATGGAGGGAATTCCAATGCCACATACGGCATGGCCCCAAATCCAACAACGTTGTCAACATTCATCCATACAAATAACTCAAACAATGATTTTGAATCCACACAATCCATTAAAAATTATAACCACGAAATCAACACAGTATCCAAATATTGTTTATTTATATAAACAGAAATGATTATCAAAACAATTAAGTTTTTTACACAGTCGATTAAAATTGGCCTTACACCATTGAAAGAAATGGTTCTACCCCATTCTAATAATATAAACTTAATTACACTACGTATATCTTGTCGAAAATCACCAAGTCACATTTGCCACACAGAGTTCCCTTTAACAAATTCTGAATACATTAAAGTTATGGCCCAAAGGCACTAAATCACAACAAGAAAAAATCCAAGTCCTAACGCATCACTAATGCTATACCCATTAAAATTAGAGTCATACCCCATCCCATAATGCAACCATAAGAAACGAGAGCCAAGCATCTAAACCCACGATGAGTAATAACTATGTCATAACAACTAAAAAAATGAGGGAATAAGTTAAACACTTGTCACAACAGGCTTACCAGAATGGGTATGGTTTTTACCTAAGAGCTAACCACAAACCACGACCCATGAATTTCTCCACACCCTGCAAACTGCAACATAGAGAAGAGACCACAATAATAAGTACACTTAGAAACCAAACGAAATAGAAAAAGATGATGCTAAAACTAGAGATGGTTATGCACTTGTCGTTTACAGCCAAACCGTTAAAGTTCGACACCACCACACAACACAGAGGCAGAGTTTATGTAACTATGGTGCAAATGACCAAACCAATGCATTAAGCCAAGCCCTAAGCTTGGATGCCACATTTCTCCATGTGCATTTATATCGCAACCCTATCCTCCAATATCACATTCCAAAGCCATAATCGTATAGTTCATGTCACCATATAAACATTGTTCTAAAATCAACATGTTTTACATAAACCGATTCATGCATCGAATTACATACGGCTTAAGCCATAAGTCCATGGCATATGCAATATTCCATGGAGTACTATAAGTCAAAGTTTTACAATCTCATACCAACTATTAAAACCATATAATAAAACTACGTTAGAGCATGAGAAAAGTCATAAGTCTCTAGACCATAGTAAGTATGTGTCACATAAATAATAAGTGTAGTAGTGGCCAAGTCGCTATCATAAAGTCTACAAGTAGAACAGTAATAACCAGTGAAACATAGGCTATTAAACCATCTATCCTATTATAAATATCATCTAAACAACCAACATATTGCTATTAGGATAGATCTATAAAATAGAGTGCTAGTGACGAAAACAGATAGCATAGCTTGTTCAACTTATATAAGCAATTTTTGTCTCTAAGTGAACTTGCACGTAAAGTGAAAATAAATGCATTAATTCATAAGAACTAAGTAACCCTCATGGGACAAGTAGAAACCAATTACCTCTCCAGTGGTTACAAGGGAAACTAGTCCCGCCACTCCTCTCTTATTTCCAATAACAAAGTTAAAGTTAGATTTGTGTATGCGACAATAATCAAGTTTTTAACCAATGAGTATGTAATCAAATCACTAACATACATATCAATGCATAACCATAAAACAACATAGTAATCAACATCACGACAACGCAAGTCATACATTAATTAGCTGCATCAATAAATCAATAAATATGAAAGAAAAACGTAAGAACAACTTACAACATTATAGTATAGTAAACCAAGTACAACACATTCCGCAAGTTCAAATAATGTCTAGCATAGG
>LPNX010897941.1:8940-19128 GCA_001517045.1 Pseudotsuga menziesii
TAAATGTTGCATCCATTGGAATATGTCAAATGCTTATACATTATTTATTATATATGCTAGAATAGATCTAACACCATGAAATATAGTATGCTTGTATTGTTTACTTGTTGTTGAGGACGTGCTATAACAATTCAAGCTGAAGATTGGAAAGCTCAATGGGGATCTACTTCAACCGTCCGGAATAAGGTACGAGGTTCGATCCTTTAGTGTTAGATGTTTTTATTTCTATTGCATATTGGGAAAGATTGATTTCTGGAGTCTAGCTGTCTGTTGTGGTACCCCAAGCCATAGGAATTTCTCTCCGTAACAGGTACACATCAACGCTGGATAATTTGGAAGAACTCAGATGAACAAGATGTGCACGAACCAGTAACTATACTGGGAATGGACAACATGCAAAGACAAGATAACTGAGGAGTGGTTGACTCAAGCTAAAACTTCCTTTGAACAAGAGCATAAGGCATATGGTGAATCATAGGTAGCATAGACTCTTGAAATGACAACTGGGACAACTCTGTGACACAAGAGGCATCAACAGAGGCTCCATAGGGACTGGAAGCATAACCATGTATAAATTCTAAAGCCTTGATGGCATAAGGAATTTCATAAATAAGCTAAGGATCTAGGCACACAATGAACCTCACAGAGAATTGTAGAGAATTAGAATAAGGAGAGAAGAAGAAGAATTAATGAACACACATTAATGAATGATCAATAAAATGATAGATAATATTATTACATAGGTAATACATCCTTATAAAGGAAAATAGAGTTGGTAGAAGACAACTTAAGCTAGCTCATAAAGCAGGCTTACTAATTATGATAAACCCCATAGTTGGCTAAAGCACTTTCCTAGTCTATCAAGGACCTCATGAATAAGAAATAGCATGTGTGATTGATGATGAGTGAAGGAAAGAATTGCTAATCTTGGAATATGGAGAGAAAATAATGGAGGATGGGTTGACAACAAAATCTTCCAGTTTCCTAGTTAACTAGCTTTACCTTATCCATAGAAAAACATTATAAAGCAAAATAAAGCATATTCTGTAGTAAAGCGTTGTTACTAATTCTGGATGGCCATAAAGTGGTCAAGATCAACCCAGAATCAGAACTAAATCATTCCTGGAGTATAGACATCAAGTGTTAACTTTAAGGTGCAAGTGGATGCTAACTATCTAAGCTAGTGGGTAGGAAATTAATCAAATAATTATTAATTATTTTATGAGTGGGTTTATGATATTCCAACAAACCAGTTGGTGGAGAAACTTAGAGTAACAAGTAAAAATCCTAAATTCATACTAATAACCCAAACAATGGATGGAATATATAGTGCTATGTTCGAAGGCAACACGACATGACAACTGCCAAAGTAATATAATTTCCCATCCGGTTTTTTATGTTTTTTATTTTTTTGGTATTTTTCATATTGGAAAGCTTGAAAAGAATATAATTGATTATATTACAAAACTAAGAGGAAATGAGTGTCGTAGGTGTTAGCACTATTTTATTTTTGCGGGCTTTAGTGATATCACCGCATCAATTTTAGGATTCATTGGCATTTTGGCAGCTCCAAGTTCTTTTCTCGTTTGGTCCAGGTTTTTCAAAATGGGTTTAAAGGTACTTTGGATGAGAGAAGGATAATTTTTCATTATTGAGGCTTAAAAGTGGTTTTCAAGTCAATCTTGGCTTGTAAATTTTAAAATTATGCTCTCGAATAAAAATCTTAACCTCAGGCCAATTTTATTTTATTTTATTCAATAAAAAGCTCAACATCGAGAGTCACGTTTATTTTAAGCCAATTTTATTTTAATGAACCAAGTTTATTTTATAAAATATTGGCCCAATCTCCAAGACAAAGCTCATCGACCAAGTACCAAGTCATTTGGAGGAGCCCACAAGACTCATTATGTTTCCTTAATACCTTGACATAAGTAGAAACTACTTGCGCATATGAACAAATGGAAGTCAAATCATTTGGTGCATGTTGGATATATTACCATGAAGTTTTTCAAAGTCTATCTTCCTTTCCTCAGTAAATGCATTGGCAGGTTTATCAGATAGGTGCGTAGCAATTTCTATTTGGCGTGTTGATATTCCAACAGCTAGAGAGTGTTGGATATGGTTTTCTAGACTTAGTCTTCCATGATGATTTGTCCACGATTTGTTTAGTGATTGCACTAAAAAAAATTTTGTCTTGGATTTTGCATGGATCCGTACTAATTGTAAAACCTTTTTTGACCAATATCCCAATCAAGACATGCGACATTTTTTCCACACATATTTGGGCGTTATGTAGTGAAACACAGATTTAACCTCGCCATCCATTGACTCTAAGATGAACAATTCAGAGGATTCCATACAACAACTTTTGCATGATATCACAAGGAGAAGGGAGCAATTATAACAACTAGAGATAGACCTTAGAGCACAATTTATTGCTAGGGTAGATGTGGTGCGAATCCAAAGTGGATTTGATGAGAAGGAAAAAAAAACATATTGCAGAGAGAAAGGAGTTAAAGTAACGGATTTGTGAAAAGGAAATATGGATCCACGAAATGGAGGAACAACGTAGGACTACTCAGGAAATACTCTTATACAAGGATGAACAGTTACGAGAAGCTTGGGCCCGGGAAACACAAATTCAGGAGATAGATGAGCAATAGTGATACATTACAAGTAGATCTTAGAGACCGTACTGATCATTTCAATCAGTTGTGATTAGGCTGCCAAAGACATTTCATAGATGAAGAAAGATACTATTTACAAAATATTAAGTATTTGCAACTTCATCTGGTTGAGGACGTATCAATCAATTTTTTTTTTGCGCATGAAGGGATCTTCAAACAGTTATGCAATACAAGAAGGTGAAGGAGATAAGTGCATAGTAATACCAGTGGCCAAAGAAAATGTACCTGGGGCATTAGTTCAAAGAAGTTTGGATTATTTAAACTCTTTTAAAATCAAATGAATTGACAGTGTAGGTTAAATCCCCAACGAGATCAACGGACTGAAACCATTATGCTGGTAAAAGTGCAATGAGTTTAATGTTGAGAGAGCTCAGTGGATTTTTTATATCGCATGAGGGTTTTAAAACGTGTTGAGTTGACATTGTTTTGTAAAATAAATTGGCAGTCTTAAAACATTCCGCTGATAGAAATGGTGTGAAGTTAATGGTTAAGAGGCTCAGTGGAATTTCTTGCCGGTGAGGAAATCTAAACATGTGTTGATATATTATTGTTTCATAAAAAATATCAACAGTTAAAACTTATTTCGTTGGTAGAAAAAGTATGCTAATCAAGCTCATAATATTGAGAATAAGCCAATTGTCAATCGTGATCCAATGTCCACTGAAATGCAAAGAATGTGGAAACAACTTGAATATTTGCAATCTGAACTACTCTGTGCTCATTCTGGTGGAGGTGTTTCATATAATGAAGTGTAGGAACTGAAGAAAAATATTTCCTAGTTGGAAGCAAGTAATGCAGAACTTTGTTGGGAGCTTCAAGTGTGTCGTATTAAGAACCTAATCATAGCCCAACGTGTAATGGAAGCCGAGGTTGAGAGAAACAAATTAAGGGTCAAAATTGAGTTATTGTGTATTGGAAAAACTTGGAAAGAAATCGATGATAATAAAATATAGGACATGGAAATGTCTAAAAGTAGTTTATCAAAGATACATGATTTGGAAACGGAAATCCAGAACTTGCAGTCGATTGATTCTCAGACTGTTGAATCTACTTCATCTAGTCCTTTACCTTTTTTTGGCATAGAAAATAGTGTGTTGGTGTCATCCAACATACATTACATGGATGATCTTCAGCCTATGCAAATAGGGAAACTTGTTTCAATTACTGGTAAGGAATCTAAGGAAGATGGCAAAGAAGTAGCAAAAGAGTGGGAGCATAATTTGTTGCAACAAACAATGGATAAGGAGCTACATGAAATAAATAAACAGGTGGAGCAGAAAGAGTTGGAGATGAAATTGTTTGGAAAGGTTGATATTGTAGTGCTCAAACAACATTTTGGAAAAAATCTTTTTGAACTTAAAGAGGACGGTCCATCTATATGTTCTTTGTTGCAAGTATGGATTGGCTATGCTTCTCTAAGTATGAGGCAATTATTCACACCCAAAAGCGAGGTTCAGAGTGATTTTATGATCTATACTAATAAAATAGAGGTTGTTGAATATAATTTTACATTGGATGCCAAACATGATAGAGATGTTGGTAGGGATTATGATCAAAGCATTGAAGTTTGATATAAACTCAAAGAACGTTGCTGCATTTTTAAGTAGTTGTTGCAGTGCTTGAACCTGAGGATGATTCAAAAAAATTAGAGCTATCTAATAGAAAGAATTTAAAACCCAACATTAAAAATGAAGAATCCCTACAAGTGTCAGAGTATCAAATATCAATTGAAGCAATAGGGCAAATTTTCTGGAAATGTCTGTTTTACCAGTCAACTTCCAACTTCTGTATTGGCTAAATGAAGATGATTTTTAAAAAACCAAAAGAGGATTTTCTTTAGAACATGTTCATCTACAAAAAAATGTTTATGTTTCTTCACAGGTATCAAGGTTTGGGATAATCGAAGTGATATTTCCAACACATTTAATTTATATTTCAATTTACTATTTTAGTCATTAATATAAAATGCAAATTCCAAGGAGCTAGAGGGGATACTAGAGAAATGAAAACATGGGTTTTGATGGGAACATATTGATTTACAAAAATGTCTCTCAGGTTTTACACAGATTTTACTGTTTGAGATATACATGAGGGGCTTCAAATCATGTTTTTCATAAATTCGCCTCCTAAAAAGAAAGAAATCAGTTAAAACATGTCTTTTCTGTTTGTAACTATTTCTATTATGGGAAAGAAGTTGGAATTCAAAATGGAGACTGAGTAGATGTGGTTTTTTCTATATAAGCATATGTAATAGACATAAATAGGGTTGGAATCTCATGAGGAGAGAGGTATTTTACTGTAACTGTTGGGTCTGGTTTCATTTCTGAATGTAAATAATGTTGAAGAGAAGAAATGTTGAAAACTTTTCATGGCAAAGATTCTCGTGCCATTATTTTTCTCAGTAAGTAACTTCTTATGTGATTGTATTTATAGGTTTTCACCTCATTCTGTATCTTATTTCATGTTTGAACATTAGTGTTGTGGACTAGAATTTATCTTTTATTCTCTAAATTCTAAGTTCATTGATTCAAACATTTTTAAGTATTTTTCTGCTAAAGTTATTAAAGAATTCACCCTAGTTAGGTGCTCTGTTCTAATGTAATGTTTTCCTTTGTCTACTACCACCTTGAAATGCTTAAAGTCTGAGGAAATGGTGTCTACCCTGCCTCTATCCTTATTCTTTAAACCCAAATCCATTATAGCTCAAATTCATATATGTTTATTGACTCCATTTCCCAATGGTCTCTTTTAAGTTTTTCCTACCAAATTTCATAAAACAACTTGTCCTATCAGAAACCTGACCTTCTTAGTGTTGTTGTTGAATATCCCAAGTGATAAAGCTTCCAAATTATTGAGAGTTCCCTCTCTGATTGTATAAGGTCAAAATACAGTCTAAAGTGGTTCTGTAGTTACCTCAGGGTTTCCTTGATACAATCCAAGGAAAATATGAGTGATAACATATTGAAGTTGTTGTCATGGAACGAAAGCTCAATCTTCCCTGGGTATGAATGACATAGTTTCATATTTTATTGTTGATGGTGAAAAACAGTCATACATCAAGTAGGTTGTGCATATTTCACCTGGCTACTACAACTTCGATGAATCCACATTTCATAATTTTTAGTGACTCCACTGGGGAATGAGCTTATAGCTATGTAAAGGAATTATAGAGAAATCAGGTACTCAAGTGTGAATTTTCTCCAAGATATTTTATCCTTTCTTATCAATTATTTCATGTCCATTCCCGAGCTCGTCAAAACAATTTTCCATTGTTTATTGCACTCAAAACAAGGCCATGGATTCACTCTTGTATATCCTTCTTTAGAAACTAAAATTTTGTCTCCATCCTGTACATTTGATTTTGATCAAGATTCATCATTTGAGTTGCATAACACCAATATTCATCCTTGTGAACCTCATGATACCAAAGTTGACACTACACTTTTTCCACGCAACTCTTTTCCTTCCAATATACAAAATAGATATAGACCACTTCAGCTACCTCATGCCCTTCATGATTTTCCTACAAAGCACTATAAATACCTTCCTAGATTTGATGGGGAATATGATAACCTTACAGCTAAGAAACATCTTCAAGCTTTCGAGAATTTCATCGATCCTTTTGAAATAAAGCATGATGATGTTTCAAATGAGATATTTTTCTCAATCTTTGCAAGGAGATGTTAAAGAATGGTTTAAACATTTACAGCCCGAATCCATCAAGACATGGGAATAATTTTCTGATATCTTTTTGAAGTTATGGGGTAAGAGGAGATCAATGAACCAAACTATTTCAGAATTTTATTCTATGAAGAAACAGGAAGATGAGACTATGTCAAGTTTCAGCATGAGATTTGATAGTTTCAATGAACCAAACTATTTCAGAATTTTATTCTATGAAGAAACAGGAAGATGAGACTATGTCAAGTTTCAGCATGAGATTTGATAGTTTCTATTATAACATGCCTAGTTAAATCCAACCACTAGAAAATGGTGTTAAACTATATTATGCAACAACTTTCGCTCCAGACCTGTCTTTGCTTCTTTTTGAAATAAAATCAGTCACTTTGCAGCAAATGTTCATTGATTCTTTAGAGGTTGAAGATAATCTTAGAATGTCTAAAAAAATTTCAGATCAAGGTAGTGGTGATAAAATTGACAAGGAATTAGAGTTGGGTGAACAACATGAACAAGAAGAATTTGCTCTGCATTTTAATCCTTCTTATTGTCAGCAAGAAGCTGATCAACCCAGTGATGTGCAAGAAGAGTGTTATAATAATCTGTTTTATGAAGATTGCAATCAAAAAGATGTTGTTATAAATTCTATTATTGATGGTTTTCAAGAAGATTTCAACTTACCCATATATGATGAATATGAGGATGACTATTTGGCTAGTGTACCTAAATAGCCAATTGAAGATCTTGCAAGTTCTGGGCTAATTACTAAAGAAAATCAGATCACTATTCATGATCATAATTTTGAAAACATGGTGAATAGTAAACTTGCTGGAGGTAATAGTTTTCCTTTGAGTTTTTCTTCATTTGAGTGGATGAGAAAGGGATCTAGAGTCATTAAACAAACACAGAAATCCAAGATTATGGATGATGTTATAGCATTTTTAGAAATGGATGATGAGAAATATGAGCAATAATTCAATGAGTCCCCATATATGAAAATACCAGTAGTTTGTAATAAAAGATTGAATCACCAAGAAAAAAAGGAGCATTCTCAATTGAATTTTTCTTCATGTCTTTCAATTTCAGAATCTTTGACTTTAGAAAGATCCTTTTCATTTGATTCTTTTGAAGAAAAAAATAATAATTCTTTTGAAACACATAAAGAGAACCAAGTTGTAAATTCGGATATTTTAAACGAAGTTGTCGATATTTCATTTAAAAGTTGTTATGAGCATACTCTTTATGGTTTTTCTGGAAATCAGTTTGACAATTTGCAAGTGAAGTTACAGTTTGAGCAACCTCTTCATAACAAGAAAATAACATAATATTTTGAAGGTCATGTTTTGTATAATCCGGTGGCTGACTATATGGAAAGGATTTTTTAGTTGGGATAGTGGGTTATGTGTTTGCAATAAATATCAAATCCAATATCACTGCTTTTCACCATTATATTTTTTAGCTCTGATTTTGATTAAGCGTGATGAGGAAACTCAATTATTGGATCAATTAATTGACTGGCTTCATTGGAAATCAGAGTTTACTTGATTTGGCATTGGTTCTTGGTGAAGTAGGGTAGGTAGGAGTGCATGAAAAAGATCGACATGTCATGTCCCCTCCCCTCTCCCTAACCCATCACGATGGAGAGGACGCGATGACTGATATCTAACTGGGCATCTAGCTCCATGACCATAAGCAAAAATGCATTGAAGATAAAATACATATGCAGATGTATCAGTCAGGAAAATACAACAGAAGTAAATCTCATTCAATACATTCATAACAATTCTTAAAAAATACATTGTAGAATTAACACAAAAGAGTACTTATATTAAAAATGAGATGCCTTGAGAAACTAGTTATGTCGTTGCAACGTTCCACCCAACCATAGGCTAGTTGTGCTCATCAATCTCTCAGCACAACTTCCACCCCATATTTGGGCATGATTTATACAAGGAATAAGGGAACAATGTGCTCACACATAGCCAAATACACACCACGGTTCAGCCAAGCCAATCCACAATTGGGTTTATCAGGCTGCTAAGGCAGTGGAAAGGAAGGATTTCTAAGCTAGTGAGATCAACCACAGAGCTATGGGCACCTCTACAAGATCTATCTAGCTTGGTCTCCACAATACCTACACACCCAACACAAGGAAATATTCCCTTCACTGGTACACAGTCCCTCAAGACATACCTACCATTCTAGTGTTCTCTTGGGTGTGCATAGAAGAGTAGCCAACCCCTTTTGATATTTTGTGAGGTTCCTCTCTTCACTAGGTTTATCCAGCTAATTCTGGTCCTCTTCCAATCCTAATCATAACATAACAAGGATGCACATAACAACAAAGCACAAGTGTTGGGTATGAAGAAGAACGTTTTGGTTGTGGGATGCCCAATATGGGATTTCTATTAGTCTCAGAAGTTGTGGGCAACCAAAAACGAAATGGTAGACATGGAATCAACCCAAGGAGAGAAAATTCGATTCCATAAATTTTTTATGTCCTTATAGGGGAAGAGACGACCTCTATAAACCCCCAAATTGTGAATCTCTCTTCCCATCCATTGTGCAACACAAAAACGGTTTTCCAGCCATGGAAAAAAAATGAAGGAAGATGCCGAAAAACGTGAAACAAACGCCCCAACTAGCTCCAGTTGCGTGAGTAAGTGAAAATAGTGGGTGAGGAATGGTTTGGGCACACATTTCTGGTTTTCTTCTTGCCCCATAAGCAAAGATTCGATTTCTCAGAATTTATGGCTTGCCCATACAAGAAATTGGATTCCATACCTCTCCGTTCCCAATGCATTAACTGCCTCAACCAAATATTGGAAGAAATATTAAATGTCTGGCTGCATAAGACAAAATGGGTTTTCGAGAGTTGATGGGCCCTCTCATTGACATTTGGCTTAACACTATTGGCTCAAGGGTTTGAATAATTTCTCTCCCTATTCCTTGTGAAAATCATGCCCCTATCTCTTGTTGCATTGCATAGCTAGTTGTTGGTATTTTATTAAATTGCATATTTACATGATGTCTCAATTTATATTGTGCCTGTCTAGCACGAGAACCATAGGTATCAATTTTTAATTGTTGATACATAAAACTCTAAATCGATGGCGGGGTCTTATCCTTGAGCTCCTCACCATGATTTAGTAACGATATTGACATCATTTACAATTTTAATGCAATGGGGGTCAATTTCAGGATATTACATGACATGGTGAGCATTTCTTTCAACAAATTTTTAGTTTGACTTTCAGTATGCATTTCAGTTTTGAGCTTGAAGTTTCAAGTTCAAATTTGTAGTTTAATTTTGTTTTCAATATTTAGATGAAGGATTGGTGACTGGTTATAGGTTATAGTTTGGGATTTGCTTACAGAATGGGTTTAGTTGATGGCCACAGGTCTGAGTAGGTTGAAGATTTTCAAAAAATATTGGGAGTAGCCCAATGGATTAGCCATAGTTTTGTAGGTTCTTTGCTACCTAACAGGGAGGATAGCATCCCTTGTTGGAGCCAACTGTTAGCACTATTTTATTTTTGTGGGAGTTAGTGTTATCACCGCATCAATCTTAGGTTTCATTGGAAATTTGGCAGTTCCGAGGTTTTTCTCGTTTGGTCCTTCATCAAATTTTTCCAGGTTTTTCAAAATGGGTTTAAAGGTACTTTGGATGAGAGAGGGAGAATTTTTCATTATTGAGGCTTAAAAGTGGTTTTCAAGTCAATATTGGCTTGTAAATTTTAAAATTATGCTCTTGTATAAAAATATAAAGCTTGGGCCAACAAATTTTATTTTATTCAATTTATGGATTACAGTTTTAGATTAT
>LPNX010897950.1:5750-87991 GCA_001517045.1 Pseudotsuga menziesii
ATTAAATTCCAAACTCCTAAGTAACTCAGTCAGTTTCAACATCACAACACTACGTAATCATCCTTAATAACTTAATAGGGTCTACCCCCCTTGGCTCCATTATGAGTTGAGCCTAAACGGAGGAGTCAAGAACAAGGTGACAGCCTTAACTCGAGACTTTCCCCCAAGGACACACCGAGTGGCTTGAATATTTCTGCCACGTGACCCAGGTTGTGAAAGGCGGCAACAGGATCTACAATCGACAATCAACAATCCAATTGCGGAAAGAAGTGTTGCGGCTGCATAATTGTGGAAGTCAAATTTGGAATTTGTAATTTCTGCAATACGCAATCCATAAATGCAAAAATAGAGTTGCGGGAAACATCTTGCGGAATGATGCTTGCAAAAATCCTGTTGCAGAAGAGAGCATGCGTAAAGGGTGGTGTAGAAACAGAAAATTGTAGAAAGAACAGATAGTTGTAGAAACTCAAAAATGGAAGGATTAGGGTTGCATAAGAATATTTAACACAACAATTTGGATGTCAGGAAGGGTTTAAAGTCCCTCCATGCTAGCAAGTTCATGTGTTTGATCTGATAGGTGGAAAAAACATGCCACCAAGGTGGGGTTGGCATCATGTTCTTAGAAACACCCTTCTTCTTGTGCTAGAAGGAAATATAACATTAGTTTGATTTCCTTCACTGTGGAATGTTGTTGTAAGAAATTCCCTCATGCTTGTGTTATAAGGGAAGATAACACACGTTAGATTTCTTTCATGGTGTAATGTATTTGATGGAAATGTGGCTGTACTAGTAGGAAAGATAACACATGTTAGATTTCATTCACCATGCAATGTTGTTGTTACAAATTGCATTGTTCTTGTGCTAAAAGTAAAGTTAACATACATTAGCTTTCCTTCACTATGCAATGTTGTTGTTAGAAATTCCCTTATTCTTGTGCTAGAAGGAAAGCTAACACATGTTAGATTGTTGTCATGGTGCAATGTAGTTGTAATAGTAGGAAATATAACACGTGTTAACTTTCATTCATGATGCAATGTTTTTGTTAGAAATGTCCTAGTGCTTTTGATAGAAAGAAAGCTAGCATGTGTTATATTTTTTTCAATAAGCAATGTTGATGTAAGAAATGCCCTTATGTTTGTGTAAGAAGGAAATCTAACATGTGTGATATTTCCTTCATGGTGAAATGCATTTGATTGAAATGTGGGTGTACTGGTAATAAATATAACATGTGTTAGATTTCATTCATCATGTAATGTTGTTGTTAGAAATTCCCTAGTGCTTATGTTAGAAGGAAAACTAACCTGTGTTAGCTTTCCTTCACTATGCAATGTTGTTGTAAGAAATTCCAATATTCTTGTGTTAGATTTCTTTCATGGTGAAATGTATTTGATGGAAATGTGGTTGTATCTGTAGTAGGGATTTTTCCCTTGCTACAGGCAAGAACAACTTCCTTCCGTCTATAGGACGGAAGGGTAGGGTTCCTGTGAGAATGAAAATAAAAACAGAAAGGAAATGAAATAGAACCCCTCTAAACACAAGGTTAGGGTTAAGCTTTGAGACCCTGCATACAACTATTAGAAAACCAAAATACCTGCAAACAATCAATGAAAACCTGCAAGAACATGTTAAGAAATTAACTTGCAAACAAATACTGTTAGAAAAACTACAATCTACCAAATCAAAGACATAAAACAAAACAAATATACCTTCTAGTTGGAATGGGCCACCATGCCCTAGCCTGGGAGAACACCTCTCTTAGGAATGGGGAGCTATGGCTCAATGGAGGAATGGAGGAGAGGGAGGGTGAATGGATTGAGAGGAAAATGGTCTCAAGGAAGTCACACGGGAAGCATAACAATAGGGAGTGAAAGAGTCATTTGAGAGTGACCCCCACTCCTCTATTTATACTTTTTCTCAAGACTTTTAGGGTTTTAAGCCCCTGGTTGGGGCTTTATCCCCTTTTTTGGGATTTTAGCCCCTTTCTCTCAATATTTAGTTCTTTTGGGGGTTTTAAGCTCCTTCAAGGGGTTTTAGCCCCTTTTTGGAGGCTTTAGCCCCTATGAGAGCTATTTTTGCTCTTTTTAGGGGTTTTTAAGCCCTTTTTCATATTTTTAAGTTTTCTTGAGGGTGTGGGGGTCAAATGGGGTCAAATGAGGGTCGTACATGGATGTATTTAGGTGGTGTAGTTCATGTAGAGCACATTGTGGGATTTTTTGGGTTAACAGTATCGGTATAAAACCTAACATGCACTAGCTTTCATTCACCATGTAATGTTGTTTTTAGAAATTCCCTTGTGCTTGTGCTAAAATTAAAGATAAAATGTGTTAGCTTTTCTTCATAGTGCAATGTTGTTGTAAGAAGTGTCCATATGATTGTGCATGAAATAAAGCTAGCATGCGTTATATTTCTTTCATGGTGCAATGTATTTTATTGCAATGTGGTTGTATCTATAGAAAATATAACATGTGTTATATTCCACTCACAATGCAATGTTGTTGTTAGAAATTCCGTTGTTCTTGTGCTAAAATGAAATCTAAATGTGTTTTCTTTTATCTACAGTGCAATGTTGTTGTAAGAAATTCAATTATGCTTTTGTTAGAAATAAAGCTAACATGCATTAGATTTCCTTCATTGTGCAATGTAGTTTTATCGGTACGAAAACTAACACACATTAGATTTAATTCATCATGCAATGTTGTTGTTATAAATTCCCTTCTGATTTTTCTAGAAGGATCATGAGTATATAAATCATGACCAACATGGAATCCATGCATATCAATAGGAATTAGCTCATTTATGAATTTCTCCAATTTGTATTACTAGATCAACACTCAAAGCATACAGATTTTCGCATGCAAATTTGGTGGTAACAAGTACCATGAAGAAATTAGCAAATCGTTTCTTAAAGTTGGCAAAATTTTACTTCAATATTCTATAATGGTCACATCAAAAAGTGATGCAAATAATCTCAAGGTGATTCCTAGATTAAGATAGTCCACCTATTGTAATGCAATAAAATTATGAGTATTATTGCGTACATTTTTTACACTATTGGATTTTTTTATTTTAAATAGTGAATCTTGGAACAAATAAATAATTAAATTATACATTCAATCAATAATTTCTATATTGAACTCTTCATATAAAATATAACACTCACTGGTATCAACTAGTGTACAATTGATCTGAACTTTCCAAATCCTGTTTCCAACTAGAAACCAAATATGAATGCTATGGTCAATGACATTTTTTTTTTCCAGAGCATTTTGAATTTACAAATATATATACATTTCCTAGAAGCTATTGTACAACTTCTACACCAAGTTCTAGTGACTATTGTAACTTAGACATAGCCTTTCTATAAGGTAGTTAGAGATTTTTACTTTAATAAGGAAGATGAATTTACCAATTTTCCATATCCAATCTATCCACAAATGATTACAACTAATGGTGACCTTAGTTGGTACAATTAAAGTTAATATGCGTTAACTTTCCTTCTATATGCAATCATTGCAATGCTGATGTAAGAAATGCCCTTATGGTTGTGCTAGAAGGAAAGCTAACATGTATTAGATTTAGTTCAAGGTGCAATGTATTTGATGATAATGTGGTTGTTATAAAATCCATAGTCCTTGTTCTAGAAGGAAAAATAGCATGTGTTATCTTTCCTTCACTATGCAATGTTGTTGTAAAAAATGACCATATGCTTGTGCTAGAAAGAAAGCTAAGATGCCTTAGATTTCCTTAATGGTGTAATGTATTTGATTGAAATGTGGTTATATTAGTAGGAAAGCTAACATGCATTAGTTTTTATTAACCATGTAATGATGTTGTTAGAAATTCCCTTGTTCTTATGCTAAAAAAAATGCTAACATGTGTTAGCTTTTCGTCACAGTGCAATGTTGTTGTAAAAAATTCTCTTATCCTTAGAAAAAAAACTAATGTGTGTTAGATTTTCTTCATGGTGCAATTTATTTGATGACAATGTAGTGTATCGGTACAATAGGTAACTCGTGTTAGCTTTGATTCACCATGCAATGTTGTTGTTAGAAATGCCCCTGTGCTTGTGCTAGAAGTATCTTGAAAATATAAATCATCACCAACAAGACATCCATGCATATTAAGAGGACTTACCTCATTTATGAGCCGCTCCAACTTGTAGAACTAGCTCAACACTCGAAGCTCACCAATTTTACTATGCATATTTGGTGGTAACAAGTACGGCAAGGAAATTACAAATCAGTTCTTAAATTTGGCAAAATTGTACTTCATTATTCTATAATGCACACATCGAAAAGCACTGCACATAATCTCAAGATGATTCATAGATTGAGATAGTGCACATATTCGAATGCAATTAAATTATGAGTACTATTGCATACATTTTTAACACTATTGGAGAAATTTTTTAATAGTGAATCGTGGAACAAAAAAATAATTAAATTAGACATTCATTCAATAATTTCCATATTGAACTCTTTATAGAAAATAGAACAATTACTGATATCAACTAGTGTACCATTTATCTAATATTTCCTAAGCCCATTTTGAATTGGAAACAAATTATCAAATATTTGATAAACAACATTTTTTCATTTGTAGAGCACTTTGAATTTACAAATCTACATACATTTTCTAGAAGCTAGTATAACTTCTACACCATGTTCCAGTGACTATTGTAACTAAGCCATAACCTTACTATAAGGTAGCTAGAGATTCTTCCTTTAATAGAGAAGATGAATTTACCATTTTTTAATGTCCAATCCATCCATAAATGATTACAGTTAATGGTGAACTTAGTTGCTAGAATTAAAGAAAACATGGAATGTTGATGTAAGAAATTCCCTTATGCTTATGCTAGAAGGAAAGCTAACATGCATTAGATTTACTTCATGGTGCAATGCATTTGATGTCAATGTGGTTGTACTAGTAGGAAATCTAACACGTGTTAGCTTTCATTCACCATGCAATGTTGTTGTTAGAAATTCCTTGGTGCTTGTGCTAGAAGGAAATGTAACATGTATTATCATTGCTTCACTATGCAATGTTGTTGTAAGAAAATTCCATATTCTTGTGCTAGAAAGAAATATAGCATGCATTAGATCTTATTCATAGTGCAATGTATTTGATTTCAATGTGGTTGTACTAGTAGGAAAGCTAACACGTGTTAGATTTCATTCACTGTTAGAAATTCCCTTATGCTTGTGCTAAAGGAAAGATAACACATGATAAATTTTCTTCACAGTGCAATCTTGTTGTAAGAAATGCCCATATACTTGTGATAGAAATAAATCTAACACATCTTATATTTCCTTCATGGTGCAATGTATTTGATGGAAATGTGGTTGTACCGGTAGTAAAGATAACACACGTTAGCTTTCATTCACCATGTAATGTTGTTGTTAGAAATACCCTTCTATTTGTGCTAAAAATAAATCTAACATGTGTTAGATTTTCTTCACAGTGCAATGTTGTTGTAAGAAATTACCTTATGGTTGTGTTAGAAATAAAAATAACATGCATTATATTTACTTCATGGTGCAATGCATTTTATGGAAATGTAATTGTATTAGTACAAAAGCTAACACACATTAGCTCTCATTCAGCATGCAATGTTGTTGTCAAAAATGATCTCGTGCTTGTACTAGAAGGATCATAAGAATATAAATCATCATCAACAAGGCATCCATACATATCAAGAGGACTTAACTCATTGATGAGCTACTCCACTTGTAGAGCTAACTCAACTTTGAAGCTCACAAATTTTCTCATGCAAATTTGGTGGTAACAAGTACCATGAAGAAATTAGCAAATCGGTTATTAAAGTTGGAAAACTTGTACTTCAATATTCTATACTGCACACATAAAAAAGAGATGCAGATAATCTCAAGGTGATTCATAGATTGATACAATGCACCTATAATAATGTAATAAAATTATGATTACTATTGCATACATTTTTTACACTATTAGATATTTTTAAAAATAGTGAGTCATAGAAAAAAAAGAATTAAATCATACATTCATTCAATCATTTATGTATCAAACTCTTCATATATAATAGAAAAATTACTGATATCAACAAGTGTACCATTGATCTGAGCTTTCCTAAGCCCATTTTCAATTGGACACCATATATGAAGGATTTGATAAAGGATATATTTTGTTTGTAGTTCATTTTGAATTTAGAAATCTACATACATTTCCTAGAAGCTACTACAATTTCCACACCAAGTTATAGTGAATATAGTAACTTAGACATAACCTTGCTATAGATTCTTCCCTTAATAGAGAAGACAAATTTACCATTTTTTCATGTCCATCCATCCACAAAGGAATACAACTAATGGTAACCTTAGTTACTATAAGTAAATCTAACATGCATTAGATCTCCTTCATGGTGCAATGTATTTGATGACTATGTGGTTGTATTAGTAGGAAAACTAACACATGTTAGATTTCATTCACAATGCAATGTTGTTGTTATAATTTCCTTAGTACCTAACTAATAACCTTCCCTAAGGTAATAACTTGATAATGGCTCTTTTCCTAATATCATATAGGATATTCAATAATTACATGTATAAAACTATAAATATTGGAAATACAATGATACAACCATGCATACGTATACTTGTTAGACAATAACTACATTTAACAAATAATTATAGAGTGGTTTCTTTGCATATATCAAAAAAAATACTCATAGGAAAAACATCCTAAGCAATTGAGTTTCTTAACCACCTTGTTAGGTAAAGTATAAGCTCAAATCATTTTTATAGGTTAATCACTGAAGCTAAATAAATTTTTGTTGTACAACAATAATCTCATTAGATTCATCATAGGGAATTTAAATAATATCAAATGCATGTTAGGATTACATTTGTTAAGTAATATGCTAACTATATTGATTCCTAAAGGGTATTTGATGCTTAGAAGGATGATAGTTCTACACCTATTTCTTAATAATCTTAATGGATATGCCCTTGAGGGATTTGGTGACCTACCTAGATTGAATAATTTTTCTATATGGAACAATTCCTTCATAGGACCTTCCTCAACAACTGGGGAGAAATTGTAGGCTAGAATGGTTGGATGCTTATTTCAATAAATTAATAGGAACAATCGCTACTAACATGTGTAAATACAACAAATTAACCATACTTGTTATCTTTTCCAACTTTTTCACTGGAGAAACATCCTATAGTCTTACAAATTTCCCCACATTGAACAAAACCTACATATAGTGAAACAATCTTAATGGCCACATTCCTTTCATATTTGGAAAGCTTAAAATTTTATCCTATGTAGACTTTTCAAGGAACAATTTCAGTGGGCATTTTCCTTCTTATCCTTCCAATGGACCTAGATTAATGTACCTCAATGTTTCTTATAATCCACTTGAGACAATATTTGTAAAAAAATCTACAAATATTTTCAATAGCTTTTGTAATTTATTAAGCAATCTTCCTTCCTTTGAAAATTGTTATTCTATATACAAGCTTGAATTTTAGGGAAATAAGATTTCTAGCAGCATCCCCCAAAACATTTCCAAATGCCAAAATATATTGTACATTGAATTGATTCAAAATGAGATGATTGGAGTGAGCACCCTTTCTCCTCCTTATTTGTGTACAAAACACTACTTGGGACTATGGACAATTAACACACTTTTGTTTTCTTGTCTTAATATGTATTAGAAATGTTCAGGAATCAATTGGTAATAGAACTAAATAAATTGTATTTTTGGTAGAATTTATTACACTTTTGGATTCCAACACTATATACTGATTCCATGATTCACCTTTATTACTTGAATTCCTTGGGATATTAATAGTCTAGTAGGATGAGGGACAAACAAACGAGTTTTTCTGTAGATTCTTTTTTGTGTTCACAGACCTTTTTGTATACAAATAAAGTTGACCATGTTTTTTATGGGATCAAGATATGCATATTTGTTTTGGTGCTTTGAAAATGAAACTTTAGTTTTTTATAATTTAGATTTCCAATTGATTTGATTTATTTTACTCTAATGAGGATGAAGCAAATATTTGTCAATCTACACTAGGCCTTGGTTTTGTAAAATGCTATTTGCAATACTCTAGGAGAATTATACTAGGAAATTGCCGAAGTCTTGGGTAGGAAATTCTATTAGTATACAAAAAAAGTATTTAAACTATGCATTGAGAATATGTGATGAGATTTAAAAAATTGTTTTTTATGTCAATGTTGATAGAACATATAGAAATATTCAAAAGCTGGTCTAGAAGGAACATTTAACATGATACCACTATTTATTAGTTGTTCTTAAAGAAGAAGAAAACACTAGACAATTAAAATCAAAGGTAATAGATCCTTAGTAATGTTCATTTTGATCCATGGAAATTTCTAGGGAAATGAGAAAAAGTTTTAACTAACAAAATTCATTTAGTTATTGTTGTAATGGATAATTCACCTAATAACCTAGGTCTGGGGGTTACCAACATACTATGACCTTGCAGACAATTTGATTATAAAAGCACAAATAGGAAATATGGAAGTAGCAGGAACTTACTTGTAATAAACGAAGGTTGATCCACGCTAACTCCTTCCTCTTTGCTTCACTTCTACAATCTCCAGGATAATTCCTCCTTCAACCTGTTAACAAAGATTCTTCCAATATACAGTATGATTCATATATAAAGATGCAGGTTAGGAAAATCACATATTATAATGAAATATAAACATTTACCAAGCCATAGCACATGAAACACAATATGGAAGAAGTAATCTGCTTTATTAACAATAATAGAGGGAGTTTAGGTTACAACCCAATGTCTGAACAAGGGACTCCCCTGTCACCAAAGGACTCTGAGTTTCTCTGCTCCAAAGGTTCTGTAGAAAATCCACCAGCATAACTTTGCTCTCCAAGTATCAATATCAAACCCTCCCCAAGGCCTCTATTTATCTGAAGGAAATGAGGCAGTTCTCGAAGGTTAGGGAGGTTGCAGCAGTTAATGGGATTAAGGTAAATGAAACAACTAATCTCCCATTAACGCGTGTTTTTAAAAACTAATTTTGAGGAAGATATGTGCGGGTCTGTAGTAAGGCAACCCGCGCATCATGCGCGACTCTGTACAAGAGCAACCCGCGCATAGATGTATGTGCGACCTGCTAAACATAACACTCGCGCATATGCGCGAGATGCCAATAGAGATAGTCGCGCATGCACTCAAAATCTCAAAATAGCAAAGTAACTAGCTGGGCATATAGGTAATGTATTTCATCATCAACCAAGGTATAATGAAACTGGGCAAACCTCAATCCATAAGTGTCCTTTTGTGTGCCGACCTGAGGGATGTCAGCACTCAGACGGAGAGGTGCCAATCAGCTGTATAACAGTTATGCAAGGGAAGGGATGGTTAGCATGATGATAATAGAACCTAGAATAGAAAAATTTCTAGTGTTGAAGAAAATTCGATACTAAATTCAAAGTGAAATGTATTGAATTCAACATATATTGGAATTAGACCTTTCAAACCATAAGTTGTTGAGTGTTGAAAATGAACTACTTTCATTATAAAGGCAAGAATTTACATGTACAACATTCCCTAGTTTCTCTCTAAGACCTTTTCACTTTCACTAAAGGAGCATATAAATACAAATGGACATTGTAATTTCCACACTAATTAAAATTACTCTAGTTCTAGAGATACAAGTTTCACATATAATATTATTTATTCAATAAACCTATGCACTTTCACTAAATAGGCACATAAGCATAAGTGGATATATCATGGGATCCATACCGATTACATTTACAAGGGATCTCCACTAGAGGAAAAATACAATAATGTTCTAAAAATTATTTGAAAAACTAGTGAATCTCTTTCCATAGTTGAGTAAACTTCACCAGAAAAGAAAAAAAATTCAAAGTCAAAGAAAAACTAGTACTTAGACAAAACAAAGTAAATGATGAGGAAAACATAGAGGAGGAGGTTCTACCCCTACAACCAATCCTTATTTTCCTCAATTCAATCACCCTTTCTTCTTGTTTGCGTACAAAGTTGGGAGTATGTACGATTAACTCCCTTCTAGTTTTCTTGTCTTATCATGTATTAGCAATTTCTAGAAATTAGTCAATAGTAGAACTAGATGGGGACATTTTTTTATAGAATTCATTGCACATGTGGATGCTAGTACTATACATATCTACCATGATTCACCTTTACTAATTTATTTCCTTGGGCTATTAACAATCTAGTAGAATAGGGAATAAAATAAAGGAGCATATTTGCAATTTGTGTTTTGGTGTTTATAGAGGTTTTGTCATACTAATGAATGTGAGGGTGATTTTATGGGTCCAAGATACACATCACTGTTTTGATGTTTTGAAAATTAAACTTTAGTGTGCTAAAATTCCACTTCATTTTTCAAGTTCCCATTTGGTTTGATTTATTTTACTTTAATGAGGATGAGGAAAAGAATTGTCATGATACCGTTTATGACATAGTTGGTTCTATAAAATTATACCTGCAATAATCCAAGGGAATTATGCAAGTAATTGGCCCTTTTGGTTTAGCCTTGGATAAGAGACTATATCCCTTATTCCAAAGAGGTATTTAGACTATGCATTGAGAATATGTAATGATATTCATCAAGCTATTTTTTATATTGACATTGATACAACAAATAGGAACATTGAAAATGATGTGTAGAAGGAACATATAGCATGACACAAATGTATTTTAGTTGTTGGTAAAGAGGAAGCAAGCATTGGAATAATTGAAATAAAAGGCAATAGATCCCCAGTGGTGTTCATTTCCAATCATTTTCAAATTGTTATAAAGCATTATGTAACTTTGAAATGATGCCCCCTTTATTACTATTATGGATGTTGATAATGAATTGCTACCACTATGTGCTTGAAATGGGTGATCCACCCTTCTTGTGACTTTGTACCAAGAAAACACCAAAGAGTGCATCCAACCTCTTCCTAACTAGAGTGAACAAAGAAATCCCTCGTCTCTCCAATATCAAATATAATAAAACATTCTTGCAGCCTTGGGTAACATTATTACTTGATTCAAATGGTTTATTCTTCAAATTTCTAAGTTTTGAAGTTAATTTTAATCACTATGATTTAAAATCTTATTGACCCCTTTTCTATTGCAACAATAAACTCTAGAATTTTATTTCTGAGAGTGACTATAAATGTCTCAGAAATTAGACTAGTATTTTCTATGAAGTACCTTCTTAATTAACTCTATATCATGCTTTAGTGAAAATATAAAATCTATTAAAACAATCAATAACATCCATCACTATAGTTCTTATTTTTTCAGATGTACGAGCTTCACCATTCATATAATTTGAATCAATATAATTAAATGATTTGCTATATGATCTGATTATGTACCCAACTAGAGGCCATATTTTATCAACATTTGATTAGAATGCTTGATGTTTGATCCTCCACTACCTTCATTTGTTGTAAAAAAATCGGCATTTGACATGATTTTATAATTATTCTTATGTTTATCATTGTTGGAGACATGAATCGACCTTTCTGGATTGCACATCACCTTTAAATGCAATATGGCACTTATATGATGATGAACTTGAAAAGTGGATAAGCACTGTCTTGCCCTTAAAATTTTGTCTCATTATTGCAAACTATTGGATGCAAGCATGAATGATAGAGTTATCACCTATTATTACAAAGGTCTAATACAGGTGTTACACAATCCTAAGTGTCAACAAAATGGCTCTCCCCTATTGCTTTAAAGGGTGCTATCTCAATGGATGATAAACTACGTTATGATTAGGATGTTAGTGGTTCAATTATTCCGTGCCCTACCCTAATTAAGATAATAGTGTACTTTATTTTCAAGAAGATTATCTTTACGTTAATTTATTATAGTGGAAATCCATTTGATTTTATACATTGCTTTATATATTGTCTCCGAGGGAAAAATATTCTTAATCTTGGGAGAGAGAAAGGTTTTCATAGATTTACATTTTATAGTGTATTTAAAGAGATTGTTTTTGGTATTCTAAATTTGACAAATAAGTTCCAAAATTTATAAATCCTAAATTCCAAATGCTCCACCATACATAAATGGAGTAGGATTGGTGTAACCTCTATCATTAACATGCCACAATGTTCACATAATTGTTGGTAAGATAATGATTCCAAGCCTATGATCATCATTGCCTCTTCATTGACATGGCTAGAATAATAATAAAAAGTAGTGAAAAAGTGGTAAATTCTATTAGCAATTACAACCGCATTTGGAACATTCATCTTTTTTCTAATGATGTCCATAATAGTGTGTTAACGAGGGAAAGGTGACTTATTTAGTTCGAGAAAATAATGATTCTATAGGAACATGAGAACAACAACTTGCATTGTCTTTGCTTATCTATGCTTCCAATTGCTTCAACTTATTCATGATGTTCAACTTATGATTCTATGTGATCTAAATATTTTTTTGAAATTGATTATGCTTAACAAAATCTAGGCTTCTTTGTTGTAATTGTTTGGAAGCATAGATTCCATTTCTAGGTGATGCAAAGTCGATCCAACTCACCTCTTTGCTTGAAAATTTTCTCTCTAAAAATTGCGTCTATCTACAGAACAATATATGATGCATCATTTCTTAGCTTCTACTCATTTCTTGGTCGTTTTCTATCCAAAATGCCCATATATATATCTATGGATCAAACCTTCACTAAATCCAACCTAACAATGATCATAACCTATCTATTCCAATAGGATTTTGCTACACTCAAATATCAATGTTAGAACAGTAATCCATCCTTAGTACCTTAGTTTATACCTTAGTCAAATTATTTTTCTTTTATGCATTGGTTTTCTATGGTTTAGACTTAGGGAAGTTGATCTAGGAGGTGAACTGGTTATTTTGAGCCATTAACACACACACCAGCCATCTATCTTGGTTAACCTAGCACATGTGTGCCCTCATTAATGCCTTGGAGTGCTACTTCCTTGTTTTGAGGAATATGGATTTGACTAGGGGCATTAGTGTTGTCTTTTTTCCTTTTTTGGTCTCCTAGTGCATTTATTGTGCTCATTGAGCCACTCCTACACCTCTACTTGCTCTCCCACCCATGTCTTAGACTCATTTATGCCCCAACACACCTCACCAACTTTCACACCATGGTTCATGACTATTAGGGGTGATTTGAGAGCTGATTGGTCCACCTAGGGGGGATTGGGGTCAAACCTTGCCATGGCACATGTACACTCCCAAATGGCTTCCTAAGCCTCATGATTTATTCTTGATGGAATATGTTTATGATCTAACACATTCAAATGTTAGACGGTTCAATAATATCCACTTTGTGTTCAATGTGTATGTAAATTTTGTTACTCTTTAAAGCGTTTTGCTGGTTTTTGCAAACTAATTCAAATTGTGAGTCTCTTGCGCTCCTAGTGTTAGATTTTTATCATTCAAGCTAGAATTATGATCTTAGGATATTTAACTGAGAGAATAACATGCATAGCAATAAAACACAAGAGATAAGAGACACAAAGAATTTTCCTCAGGGAAACCATAAAGGAGAAAACCCTGCAACTTCCTTAGAGATAGAATCAACACCAAAAGTAAAACCCGAAAACATAAAGATGATCTCTTGATAGTAGCAGTCTCTCTCTTGTCCCAGTAACTTCTCCTCTCACTCATGCGCCCCAATGAGTGAGTGTCTGTGTGATAAATAGAGAGACTCAAACTCTATTTATATTCTTTCATTCACTTAAAACCCACTCCAACATGTCAGCCTCACTTAATAATTACTTACTAGAGCTGACATCTCTAGGAGTGTCTAATAACCCTAGTGCCCCACAACTTGTGAAGACTTTGCCTCCTTCGACCAATAGGAGGGTAACACAACGGTGGGGACTATTGCCCCAACTTACAATGAATCACCTAGGGTTGACTTATCTAGGATAGTCTAATAACCCTAGGGCCCCACAACTATGGGGACTTTAACCCTTAACCAATAGGAGAGTTACCCACAATGACTTGACATGACTTGTTTATATTATAGAAACTTCCCAAAATAAACATCGGGGTATGACATGACTCAATTACAGTACAGACACATACCGGAATAAACAATAGGGTACAATACATAAGATATACGGATGAATACATTCCGAATTTACAATTACATCAACACTCCCTTTTAACTAGGAAGGTATTCTCTCGACACAATTTATCAGAACAAGTCTTCTTCTCTGTATCATCTGGATCATCATCAAGTCCTCATCATATTCACCTTCAAGTCATCTTCATCTAGATCTGGATCATCACTCGATCTAGATCATCATCACTGAATCTGGATCATCACTCGATCTGGATCATCTCTGGTCTGGAACATCTCTACTGGATCATCATCATAGGTGTTATCTCTTGATTCTTCTCATCATAGGAAGTTCTACAGAGCCAACCATTTTTCATGCTAGTTGTAGGCCTCGCCTCCATGTAGGTATTCTTCAACGCTTATATCTGGCCCTAAGTCAGAATGGTCCACCCAGCACTTATATATGATCATGTAGGAACCAATCGTATACTCATATTAGAAAGGCACAACCAACACTCACATTTTACCATGTGGGAACCAATCCCACAACCTTGTCAGAAAGGCCCAGCACTCACATCTGACACATGCGAGGAACCAATCCAACATACATGTTCAAAGAGGTTCAGCACTTATATTTGCCACATGCGAGGAACCAATCCAACATATATGTTCAAAAAGGCTCTATACTTACATTCGACACATGTGAGGAACCAATCCAACATGCATGTTCGAAAAGGCTCTGTACTTACATTCGACACATGCGAGGAACCAATCCAACATGCATGTTCAAAAGGGCTCTGCACTTACATCTGACACATGTGAGGAACCAATCCAACATGCATGTTTGAAAGAGCATGCACTCACACCTGATCAAGTAGGAACCAATCCTATAGTCATATCAGAATGGCCCCCAGTATGAAACTGAGCTACCTGGTAACTGACCAGGTGCCTCCATTCTCCAAGAGAATGGCAGTTGCCCTTACATTTGTCCTACTCGACAGAATGGCTAGCACTCACATCTAACATGGGAGGAACCGAATCCTTTAACCATGATAGAATGGCTCAACCCTTATATCTTACCTGCTCATCAGAATGGCTCTCTCAATCCCAGACTGAGTGTTCCTAGTAACTGACCAGGTACCTCCATTCCAAGAATGGCATTCATAACTCATATCTGACATGGAAGGAACCAAATCCTCTCACCATGACAGAATGGCTCACCCCTTATATCTGACCTATTCGTTAGAATGGCTATGCATTCAGCACTCATATCTAACATGGAAGGAACCAATACTCTCACCATGATAGAATGGCTTAGCCGTTACATCTGACTTACTCGTCATAATGGCTATGGATCTCATCATTTTCCCTTGGAGGAAACCTCGATTTGGAGAACACCAAGCTTCTCCCTGAAGTACTCAAACTTCACCCTAGCCAATGGCTTCGTCAACACATCAGCTATCTGTTCCTCCGTCGTAACATACTAGAGCTTCACTGCTCCCCTCTGTACCATGTTAACCCAAAAATCCCCCACATAGTTCTCTATGGCCTACACCACCCAAGGACACCATCTCACAACACTCATTTCACCCCATAATACCTTCCATTTGACCCCGACACCTCCAAAAGAGCCCAAGGATGAAGAAAAGGGCTAAAAACCCTAAAAAAGAGCCCAAAATAGCCCCCTAGGAGCTAAAGCCCTCAAAAAGGGGCTAAAACCGTAAAAGGGGCTAAATTTAGGGTAGAAGGGGCTAAATCCCTTACCAAGGGCTTAAAACCCTAAAATCCCTTGGAAAAACTATAAAAGGAGGGTGGGGGGTCACTCTCAAAACACTCCTCACTTGCCTATTGTTATGCTTCCCGTGGATGCTTTGAGACCTCTCGCTCTCAAACCACCCACTCTCCCTCTCCTCCATTTTCATTTCTCCAAGCCATTGCTTCCCTACCAAGAGAGAGGTGCTCCCATGAGCTAGGGCATGGTGGCCCATTTCCACCTAAGTGAGGTATAATCTCTTGTTATGCTTGCTTTATTTGTTTTTACTTTCTAACCCTCATCTCCATTTCCAGGTTGTCTCCATGGTAGTACAGGTTTATTTCTGCAAGTTTGGAGGAGGAACCCTAACATACTGTGTGCAGAGGGGTTCAACAATGCTCCATCATCTCCTCTCCTTTATTTTTCTGTCATTAGCTATTAGATTCAGTTTACTATTGTAGTCATTTGCTTAGATTAGCATAGGTTCAATTCGCAGCTCTGTTTTTACCATTTACCATTCTATTTTTTACTGTTTTCTAAGGGTAGAAACCCACCCTTGTGCCCTATAGGCACAAGGGATCCATTTCTACCCCTATAGTGAGGATAAATTCTCACTACAGCTTTGGCGACTCCCCTAGGTCGATCCCACAGGATCCCTGGGAAAAAAATTTTAAGTTTTCAAGTTTTTCAGTTTTTACCCTAGTTTTCAAAAATTTTCTATTAGATCTGTTTAAATCTACTTTATTTCCTATTTTTTGTCAGTGCCGAAGCCTCTGCTAGGCTGAGCCGAGTCAGACTGACCCAGTACCAGTTACTGTCGGCCAGATCTGACCCTACATCACCAAAAACACCCCTCTCCGGAGCAGGTCGCTCTTATCGGGGGAAAAGGTGAGACAAGGCACACTTAATCCCCAGACAGATGTGCCCAGGGTGCACTTAATCCTCAAACAGGCGTGAATTCAGCCAAGGAGCTCAAGTTGCGGCTGTTTTGGCATTTTTTGTGACCCCCTCACTCATTTCTGGAAAAATCTCGCGGCCCCCTTGTGGGATTTGGTCAGAAATGTGCGGCCTGTCACACAGAAGTTTTTTTTAAGTTTAATTAATAGTAATTTGTAGTTTCAGAGGATTTTCAATGCGGCCCAGCCGCCTCTGTCCACCATTGCAGGTCTCTTTTAATTCCAATTTTCATTTTCTGCAAATAAATTTATGAACAAAGTGTATATGCTAAATCAATCATTAAGGTTTAATAAAATGAACTAGCCTAACTAAAAGTAACCTAAAATTAACCATCTTGCTACCCCTTTCCTCCTCTACCCAGTCATCACCCTCCAGGGTATTCTGGGATACGATGAAGGGAAAGCTTGTATAGATCTAGGCACTCCATGATATTTTTCCTAAACCACTAAAACCAGGTGACTTGGAAGGTAGAGGGGGTAGAGAAGGAGGGCTTTTCACGGCGCTAAGCGTCCTCCCTATTGAACAACCTAGCACTTGGGAGGTGACTTGAGGATCTATGGATGGGCTTAGTCCCATTTTGTTGAGAGCCCAACACCTTCTCTTCATTTAAGATGAATACCACTGAGAGGTAGACATTTATTTGGGCCAACAATTCAGGGTTAATCACCATATTTGCTTACAAATTTATGTTTATGTTTGCATACAAAACCATCACATGAACTCTACCATGAATTCATAAACCATATTGCAAACCAAATACTAGAACAAACAAGCAAACCAACATGCCCTACCAAATAATCAACCCAACTTAGTTCATGACGCTGAGCAAGCCTTAAAATATACCAAATTTACACTAAGTTCAATCAATTCTGCAGTATTTGAGGACATAAGTCCCTGACTGCTACAACTATGGGAAGTACTTGGGCTTTGCCTAGAAACTCATTGTGAGGAGTACCACAGGAACCCCAAAGTAGCGGGCCGCTGAGAGGAATTGCCAAGGGAAATGTGCAATGACCCCTTTTGATTGAGTAGAAGCACCCGTGAGGAACAAGCCAAGCGCTGTCTTCTCGGTCCAAATCTCATACCCACCAGTTTCATACACCAAAGCAAACATAATTGATCCTCCATGATCTTCCTCACGCCTAAGAGGAAAACCACCACCATTTGGAACACTCAGTCGGCACCATTGTAGTCGTTCTCAGCAATCTCCCACACCATCAAAGGGCCACACAGCCTCTGATTCTGATTCAAACCCATATCAGTCTGAACCAGACCTCCACACTGCACCATCTAGCCCCATGGCTACTGTAAACCTAGATCCATTGTTTGGCCTAACCTTAGCAAGTGGACCCATGTCCATAGAAAAACCTATCACCCACAACGTGGCAAGTGGTCCAAGCATAGTCATGCAGACTATCATTAGCCAATTGCCACCACCAATAGTGACCAGCCAAGATGGCCCAGTGGTAAAACATGGGGGCAGTGGCCCCTCCACAAACACTGCCCCTCTTGCCACATAGGGGGGCAGTGCACTGTCCACCTACATTTCCCCTACCGCCATACATGGGGGAAATTCCCTCGCTACCCATACCATCCCACCCACAACACTTGGGGGCATTGGCCCATCTTCCATGGTGCCACCACAAGCACCCCCAGCCATGCAGATGAATTATGCACCTACAAACCCCACCCCCATTGCAGCCCCATCCCACATCAACTTGGAGTCAAATCTACCCTTCATGGCTCATTTGAATGTGCCTGAATTGGCTAGATTGACAAATGACCCCATCCATCACCAAGATTTTTGGCCACCCATGCTAACTAAGCTGCCTTCAGACATCCCAAAGTTTGAAGGCAAAGTCGGGGAATGTCCCCAAAATAATATAATGACATTCCATCTATGGTGCTCATCCAATAGCATCATAGAAGACTCCATCATGCAGAGGCTATTCCAATGCACCCTTAAAGGTGCCACGGCCAAATGGTACATTGAGCTGCCACAAGCCAAGTACCCCGACTTCAACTCCCTAGCCTTCATGTTCCTATAGTATTTCCAACTCCTCGTCAGATATGACGAGGGAGTGGAGATCCTGTTATCCTGTTGCCAAAACACCGCCACTTACATCACTGATCATATCCATGAGTGGTAGCGGCGCCATAGCTTGTGCAAGATCCAACATGATGATAGGATCTTCTTGGATTGGTTCCTCAAGAAATTGCTTCCACCCATCGCAAAGGATGTCACATCTGAATGTCCCCAATCTGAAGAAGAGGCCATATTGAAGGCCCAACAATTTGACCTCCTTTATGCCTAGTCTGGATACTTGTACACTGTCACTCCAGACGCTCCCCGTCCAAGTACCTCTTACCATGATGCATCAGGGGCATCCCACACAATGAATGGCATCATAGGGTCAGTCTCTCAAAAACCACTGCCTCGACTGACACCACCTACCGTTACACCACAACCAAGCAACACTGCTAATGTTGCTTACCAAAACCAAGCTCCGGACTATGCTAGAATGATGTCTCAGTCCGGAGAAACAACCTTTTATGCACAACCTGCACCATCATGGCAAGCTCGGGCCATGGCTTGGCCAACACAACAGTATGTAGGGAAAATTCCCACATTTGTGGCACCACCACCCCCACAAATATACTATGCACCACCAGTGTAACATGTTCCAGCTCCCTCCCCTACTCCACCCACTCCGTTGGGACAAGTGTTTGCACAGCAAAACTGTCCCAACCAGCCTACCCCTAACAATCAACAAGGGCAAGCTAGAAATAACTGACCCCGAAACCAGGGAAATAACCAACCATAGGGAGGCAGTTAACAACAGAATCCTCCCAACAATGCCGCAGCAAGCTAGCCATCCCAGAATGCCCCGTGACCAAATGCACCACGACGCAATGCCCCATTGTGTACAAACCAACCATGCACACTCTGTGAGGTCTATGGGAACTATACATTCAAGTGTCCCTTCATGGGTCGCGCGAAGCAGGCCATTCAAAATGAGGCCCAATAGGTTGCCAACACTACAAACCAAGCACAACCCAACCTGGCACCACAAGGACCTCCTCCCATGGTGCTTCAAAACCCACTACCAGTCCAAGGATTGGTGGCAACCACTACCCCTCCCTAGGCCAATCCTAATGCTCTGGGGGCACCACCCATGGCCAAAATAGGTGTCCACCATGTGATGACCATGACCACTGAAGAGGTCAACTTACAAACTAGATGAAACTAGTACGGTACCACTACTAAACCTGTTGACTCATCAGCAGCATCCATGTCTAAGACAACCAAAATACCTCTCCAGTTACCCCCGTTCCCGCACCCCCCCATATGCAAAATCACCAATAATGCCACAACTAGAGCCGTAGTCAGCTATAGTGTTGTGGATGATTTGGCCCAAACGCCAACCGCCATGTCCACTCTTGAGGTACTTAAAACGTGCCCAATGCAACGGAAAGCCCTACTAGCCACTCTAGGGGTAGTAGACTCCTCTGACTCCAAGCTGATCACCTTTGACACAGAGAACGAAGAGCCATGCATGCCCTCCACTATCGCCTTCCAAATCCCAGTGTCCATCTAGAACTTGGTTGTGCACCGATGCATAGTGGATGAGGGGGCATCCATGTGCGTCATGTCTACCTTGGTTTGGCAGAAGCTTGGATCACCAATTTTGCAACCATCTTCCATGACTCTATGGGCTTATGATGGACATCCCACTAAAGCCTAAGGAATCCTCCCCCATGTCCCCATCACATTAGCCGGGAAGACAGTCATGATCAACATCGAGGTCGTCAACGCTCAACTGGATTACAACCTCCTCCTTGGGAGGAGTTACATGTAAACCATGCGAGCCATCGCATCAACTATATTCCACCTCATGATGTTCCCCCACAAAGGGAATATTGTGACGGTTGACCAACTCACCTACCATGATCCACAAGGGTTAACAACACCTGCCAACATTATCCCTACCATCACCACCATTGAGCCGTAAGGGGTGACTACACACACTAACATCATCGCTGTAACAAACACTATGGTTGAAAACACACCAGTCTCCCCATCATTGAATGTGGGCCCTAGGTTGTTTACCGATCCCACCATGATGGCTCCTTTCCTGTTGGTGTCACCACCACTGACACAAAAGAAAACTGTGGACTTGTGCATGGTCTCATCAAACACTACTGTACCCAAACAAAAACCACAGCTACAGCACCAACCACAACCACAACATCGTCCGCAACTGCAATGCCAACAGCAGCTGCAACATCAGCCGCAACCACAACCTCACCCCCACATGCAAACAGCTAGGAGTTATGTGGGTTCATCTTCAGTCCATACAATTCCCTTCCTCTTTCCCCCACTTGGTGCCATGAGCAAGCCGGTCATGGCCACCTTAAGCCTACCCAACTTTACGTTGGGGATCCCAGTGTGGTATCTAGATCCACCAGCTCAACCAGAAATGCCTCAGGTTGTGTTAACTCTGGTGCAACCTATTACAGTTAAGTCCCACCCCCCACTTGGTCTGCATAGGCTAACCGCCACACCCGCACCTACACCGTCCCAACCCAAAAGGGCTAGGGGAAAAAACACCAAAGCCACCGCAAAACTACGACAAGTTCCACCTTATGCCGTCTGTGAACAACAGGGCATGTTACCACCTAAGTTGTACTTAGTGGTTTTTATCAAGTGAGCCTGGTGAACCAGAAAGGGTTAACTTGTTCGGACTGCAAAATACCTTTGGAAGTACTTCTGGGAAGTGCTTGTTGTACTATATCACATGTTCATACCCCATGGGGGAATTGTAATAAATGTTCTAGCATGATAGTGTCTGTAAAAGACTCGGTCTCTTAGACTTCATTTGTCAATCCGATCAGCCCAGGGTGTTTTTTCCCTTGGTTATTATTGGTTGTTGAATAAACGACTGATAAATTCTGAGTTTTTCACTCCATACCTCCAAAGTTGGGGTGGTCGGCTTGGAATTTAGGCCTATTGAGGTTATTAGAGTCTATGTGTCAATGTATAAGTATGCTAGACATCATTTTTGACTCATATGAACATGTCTAAGTCCCCCTAGGTGTTTTTCAATTTTTCAATTTTTTATTTTTTTCAGTGTTTTTTTATTAAAATTAATTTTTTCCAAAACTTAGGCTATTTTTTAATAGTTTAATTGGAAAAATTGATTTTGTAATAAAAGTGGGCCAAATAATCTGTTTCAGTCATGTAGGTGCTCATTTTCAAGCTAAGAGCACCATGTAAATCCATGGACCCACTATTTCCTAGTTTTGAGTGATTTTCCATCACTCAGGTCAGAAAGCCCCAAAAATCAATTATTGATTATTTTAATTAATAAATTAATGAATAATGGAGCAAATCCAAAATCATAGATCAGTGGTTTCTCAGCCGATTTGATTGAAATCAGTCAGATATGAAGCAGATTGACTGGATCTCACAAATCCTTGACTAAAGGAGGTGATCAAATCAGATCCAGAGTTGATATTCAGCATCCTTTATGAGGAATTTGACCCTCCCTCTCTCCTCAACACATTTTGGCTCATCTGGATGAGTTTTGGTGGATGCTTCAGTCAACAGGTTGAGGTGTCAGTTAGATCAGCTCTTCGATTGACAATTGCACTCAGTGAGACTTAGATCTGGCTCAGTTAGACACAGATCAGGCATTTATGGACTCTTCATCATCATATTTGGTCTATCTCCTTGGGATTTGCGCCCCCCCTAGGCTGGATGGCTTGTATTTTGTATATATCCTGCTTGAGGCTCCCTCTTCCAAGCTAGTTAGAGCTGGGTTGAAGGGATTTCCATTGTAACTCTGTATTTGATCATCATTTTTGAATAAAGAATATTTGGAGGCTATACTGTGTAGTGCATGTGTATGTGTGGATTCTCAGTGTTATGCTGCTGATGTGGTAGCTGCAATCTCTTGCCAAATCCTGTGCTGCTTCTGTGTTCTGTCTTCAAGGATTTGGTTGAATCTAGTAAGGGGTAAACTAAGAAAGATATATTGCTTGATCTTGTTTATCCATATGATGTATGCTCAAAAATTTCAGTTATATGCTTAATAAGGTTATTTTGGCATGATCTTTCATTTTTGCTGCTTTATACATCTATATCCAGATCTCACGAGGTGTGTGCAGGCTTGTGTTATTTAGTTGCAGGTTCTCGATTGGATGAAGGTGTGGATATAGATTGATTCCATTCCTATCCAATAAGTGCAAGACTCTGTCCCTCAACACTCCACAAAAGGGCCTCCTTTTAGCTTGTTCCATTCAAGCAACGATCCGACCTTCTCTCCTCTTCTTCTCATTTCTACAAAAAATCAACATTTTGACCCAGTTACTCTGTTCGTAGCTTTGATTTTTCTTAGATATATAATATTAAAAGTAATTCCAACATATATCTATCTTATCAAATCCTATATTTTATATCTTGCACTTAAAAAAGTTTCATAAGCACTCTAGATCTAGCTTTAGGGAAATCGTCTTTTTGCATGAAAATTTAAAGAAAACTTGTAGATCGCATGCATTAGATTTCCTTTAGCTGTTATAAAATTTAATATTCTGCAATATCAGTGCATATTTCATTGGCTGCACAAACAGCAAGCCAAGATCCCAAGGAAAGCTTGCTTTCCTTGGTTCCTTTTTCGCCTGTTTAGCTAGTTTCAACTTCATTTTTTTTGAGATAAGGTAGGCTGATCCAAAGGTACTCTTAAAGTGATTTTGGGCATATGTTATTATAACATGCTCACTTTATTTTATCAGGTATGACAGAAAATAAAGGAATCTTCTGTCCGAAGTGGCCTCAGGAGCGTTCAAATCCCCCCAGGGGTCTCCCTTTTCACTAAAAATCTTAAAATTTTCGCAAAAGTTGTAAGATATTGGTTTCAGCCTGTATAAGGACCAAGTAGTTTCTAATATTTCAGTTCGCTGATATTGTAACCAATAATAAATAAAATTATTTTTGGAATAGGCTCTTTCGAACTCATTCCCCATCCCCCCTGGGGGGATTTGCGTCGGTGTCCTTTTCGTTGCTTTCTACGTATTTATTTTTTAAACTAGCATTGATCTAATTTGTAGGGTAGTATAATTGATTTTAGTATTAATTTCATATTCTACTTTTGTTTTCAAAGTAATCATAACACTTACCCCACAATTTCCTGATTGACCTGAAAGGGGAAAGAGATTCGTGGTAGGACTAATTAGAAAACCAGAATTGTGTATTTGTTTTATTTTTCATCTTTTATTTATCAGAAATCTTAAAATTAACCCCTCCTCAATTCCCCGATTGAGATCCACTTGGATTGAAAGAGGTTCCTGGAGGGTTTTCTTTTAAATAAGAACACCCAATTTAAAACTTACTAAAATTTACAAGAATCTAGTGTGTATGCTCTGCACTTGGCTGCGGTTTGTCCAATCAGTCAAGCTGTATCAAAATAACTTGGGTGACTAGTATAATTAGGATTCACTCTCCCCAATTGACAAACCATCAGGTGAAAATCCAACACCTAGATCAAACCTTTACTGTGGAAAAATACCCAAAGGAAGCGGGAACTTCTGAAAAGTGACCTTGGGGCGCCGATCTCTGTCACACCCTAACGGGTGCATTACAAAAAATAGCCCTAGAGACTCCATTTCAACCCACATATTCCTTGCAGGTAGCCATGAAGGTTTAGTTTTGGACATACTCCAAGTACTCCCAGGTATATCTGGAGTCCCCCCTTAGCCTAATTTTAATCAACTCACACTTCAAATTTAACTTAAAACATACCAAGAGGCAATCACAAAACATTCACTCCAATCACATGCAAGCATATTGATTCTATTTTTGACTCCATTCTAAGGCACTGGTTAATTTCTTACTATATATATATATATATATATATATATATATATATATATTGTGTGTCTCAGCATTGTGCTTTCGTTAGTTCATCTTTTACATCTTGCCATCTTTTATTATCTATAGTTAAATTGTAAACTCCTAAATAACTCAGTCAGTTTAAACATCACAACACTAAGTAATTCCCCTTAGTAACTTAATAGGGTCTACCCCCTTGGCTTCGTTAGGAGTTGAGCCTAAATGGAGGAGTCAAGAACAAGGTGACAACCTTGACTCGAGACTTGCCCCCAAGGACACACTGAGTGGCTTGAAGATTTCTGCCACGTGACCCAGGTGTGTGAAAGGCGGCAATAGGGCCATCCAAATCAGGATTTCCTTGAAATACCAGTGATCCATGCACATCTGGATGCCATGGATACGAACGAAAACATCCCCATGGTTGAACTCTCAACTGCGCCAGTAGTAAAGAACAAGGCATTGAGGACAAACCATGCTTGCTCCCTTTGCGACTTGTATGGACATTACTCCCACCATTGCCAAGACCTGTCAGAATTTTGAATGGCTCTCACTGACCTCCATCACCATTCCATTGAGTCTGAGATCACCTTGATCGAATAATTTCATCCACCACCTCCTTCGTTAGACACCATGTCCATTTACATGATATCTAGTTCCCTCGACTAGCTCATCCCCATCTCCAACGACGGTCCATCAGACTTGTCTCTTCATTGCTTCAACAATGATGAGGAGATACTTGAAGCTCTGACCACCCCGAAATACCCATGGGACGACATGCACCATCGCTCGTTCTTCCTCCCGGAAGAGCTTGTGTCGCAGTCTGGCCAGTTTTCCATAAAGACCAAAGATTTCATCCATGGGAAGGTTGACTGGTTCAAGAACCCAATCCCAACACCTGATGCCTTCAAATAAGGGAACATGGTGAACATTTCACCAACAATTTAAATTGACATCTCAACCAACTCTGAGATCATTGAAGAAATCATGCTGGGGGCATCTTGCTCCCCAGAAGAGGTCGATGCCTACATCGCTCTCTTCCAAGAATTCTGTGACATCTTCACTTGGTCATACACTGAAATTCCCAGCTTAGATCCATCCATCGTGGAACACCACATCGACACATGGCCTGATGCGGCACTTGTCCGCCAGAAGCAATGGCCCATCCATCCATCCAAAGTGGCTACGGTGAAAGCCAAGATAGAGAAGCTGCGCACAGTCGGCTTCATTTATCCCATTGCATACACAACTTGGGTTTCTAATCCTATTCCCATGAATAAAAAAATAGGGTACCATTCACATTTGCATAGACTTCCGTGATCTTAATGGGGCATGTCCCAAAGATAACTTCCCTACCCCATTCATCGACCAAATCCTCGATGCATGCGCCAGACATGAGGCCTTCTTTTTCATGGACTATTTTTCTGGATACAACCAAATCCAAATCTGGAAAGAAGACCATTACAAAATAGCATTCACAACCCCATGGGGCACATTCACCTACCGAATCACACTTTTTAGCCTCAAAAATGTTGGAGCCACCTTCCAGTGCACCATGACACACTGCTTCCATGATCTCATTCACATCATGTTGGTTTGTTTTGACAACCTCATCGCACGGTCGCAAAACCACACACAACACATAGACGACTTGTGACAAGTCGTCATCCGATGTCGCCAGTGCAAAATCTGCTTGAACCCACCCAAGTGTGTTTTCTGTGTCCCCAAGGGCCGTCTGCAAGGATTCATCGTGTCACACAAAGGAATGAACGCTAATCCTGGGAAAGTCCAAAGGAATTTCCCCCTAACGTCACCCCTCTGAGTGACAACGTTCTAAATTGTATTATAGTCTTTCCATTTTTTGTTTTACACATTTTTCCTGATTGTGTCTTATGTAGCATTTCCTCTCATTGCTTCAGATGGAGCACACCTCAGATCGGTATATGGGATTCGCAGATGGAACAAGTAGATGGTACCCAAACCTCGCCTCGGCTGCATGGGTAATTTACTCCCTATCGTACGAATTGATCCACATTGATGGAATATGCGTGGGCACCGCGACCAACAACCAAGTAGAGTATGATGGTGTCAATGGCCTCTTGGCCACTGCTCTACAATTAGGAATTCATCATCTTAATGTCTTCTTAGACTCCCAGCTGCTTGTTTCTCAACTAAACCACCACTACCGAGTTCGTGATCCCTGCCTCTTTAGAAAGTACCTACGCACTAAACACATGGTCAGAACATTTGAATCCATCACATTCACACATGTTCCCATGAACCTCAATAGTGTCGCAGATCAAATGGCTAATGATATTCTAAATTGGCACATCCATAACAGCATATAGGAAACATACAACCATAAAATAATGCATAATCATGTCTAAAAATACACACATAGTGTAATAATACATCACATAGGCATTTTCATTCCACAACATCATAAAAAGACTCACATAATAAAACCATAAAAGCGCATCCAAATGCGTAAAAAATATATATAGATATAAATCCATAAGTCGCACGTTAACAACATGTCCAATACAAAATGAGAAGCCACATATGCTTTCTCAATAGGATATACATAAGTGACACAAAAACCCCTAAGTGTACCAACGCACTAGGAATAGCCCCACAAGGCTACTAGTCCGATTTAGACCCATCATCTGACTTGGACTCATCATCCTCTGAAGAGGACATATCCAATGCAAGAACACCACCTCTCGCCGTCTAGCGAAAGTCCTCGCACGCCACTGCCATCTTCCTCATCACGCCTGTCAGCTCGGGAGGAAGATTGTGAACAGTAGCAATAAATTTAGTGTTCAGGTGTTGCCAACCAACATCTGACACTCCAGTAGCCACCTCCTCCATGTATGGTACCAGTCCATCCATATCCCACTACTGCCTGTGAGAGTTCCCGGAAGGGCCCGTCGCAGGAGGTATGGTAACAACCCACCTTCAATGCCTAGGTGGCGGGAAAGGACCAACATTTGGACATGCAAACAAGGACACCATCAGTCCACATACATCAATATGAAAATCACTAACCAGCTCAACTATACTATGCACAAAGATGAACATAAAAACATCAAGCATACATACCAGCTGGTCCCCAAGCCTGACCAGGAGGTCGAGGCATCTCGGGATCTCCCTGGAAGTCCATACCTACATATGGGTACTCCTTGATCACCATAGGCAGCTGGAGCCACTGCTCCAACAACTCATCCATGAAGAAGCGACCCACTCTACCACCACCCTTGCAAATCATCATCTGGCACCACCTATACATCCTCGGCTCCCGAAGACCACTGTCCTTCATAGCCCGATGAGGATGAAGTGTAGGTACTTTCTCAAAGAAGAAAGCACATAGGAAGGAGCGAAAGCAAAAACCAGTGCCACTAGCCTTCGACTTGTTCAACTGATGTTGAACAACCTACAAGTACATCTAGCCCCATGCATAATATGTGCCACCTATGTCACACTCTACTAACTGCAGCTGACCACCAAAAATCTTGTGGCTCCCCGTGGAACCCAAGATGCACTATAGTAAATTCCCCACCACCCGTGTGGACAAATCCTCGATGTCACACATCAGGATGTAAGAACCATGCACATATTCCATAGCGTAACAGTGTTGATCACATAGATCCTCTAATGTCTCCCCCCTGAGACAGTACAGGTGCCAAGTCACCAACTACTCCCAATATTGGGTGCCCAGTAATGAAATACACATCCTCCAGCGTAATCTCAATATGCTGGCCCTGGAAGAGGAACACCTCCTCAGCAACATCCCAGAAACTGATCAGAGTTTTCATCAACAAACCCAAGCTCTGCATAAGCGGAATCCTCATAAACTTCAGTAACCCACAGTGGGCTAGTGTATCTCTCACACCCTCGTCACATAATGATGCATCTCTGACTAGCCTGCAGTCTCTCTCCCTCCATTTGATCTCCACCATCCTACACAAAGCAAAAACCCTAATGTCAGACATCCCCACCATCCTGTACAAAGCAAAAACCCTGATGTCAGACATCCCCACCATCAAAAAACCACCCAAAGGAAGCTAGGGTGCACTTATCTGAGCAAAAGGAGCACCCAAGGCACTCATAATGGCCCAACAGGTGCGCCCAGGGTGTACCTTTCCCTTCGAAATGAGCGACCTGGCACACAAGAAACCCCAAACAGCTCATAGGGGGCCTCCAGGTGGTCAAATTCAGTAAATAAGCCATCAAAATGAAGAGGTTCAATGAGAGATTTTACCTGCAAATCGTGGCTCACGAAACTGTCGATCGGATCAAGAGAAATTGGCAAATGAAGAATTAGGGCCCACCTCTCCAACTCCATAATGTACAGTGACAATGATACTTCACCATGTGGACTCTCCCCTTTATAGGCCCCATTTGACCTAATTTCTTCCGATCAACATAACAGGACCATACGGTTTCCATTTGAGACACCGCTCACACCACTGGTTTTAGATTTCCACCCTTTATCTCTTTATGAGAGCACTGTCTCATGTTTAATTAGTCAATTTTAGGACCATTTCCCACAAGTCACCTCGATTCACGAGCCACGACATGACGATGCGAGTGTCTATGGACCGGTACTCATATCACACTACCCGATCGCTACTCAGGAAAGCTGTTGGGCCACCGGCCGTTAAGGATTGTACCATACTTTTGTTTTTGCATTTATAACTGTCATTTTCACCGCACCTTCCATGGACATCTGGACCATCATCCACAAAACCCCTTTGTTTTTGATCCATGTATTTGGCATAGAAGCGTCCTTGGGCTGCCGCCTGTCAAGGACTGTAATTTTAGCTTTTATTTTATTTTATTTTTAACACAAAGATTGTCTTTTCTTTTTACCACACCTTACACGGACCTCAGGACCATTGTCCAAAAAATGATTTCTTTTCTTGCACGTATTTGGCATATAAATTCCTCTGGACTTGTACTTACATGGCATGTAGTCAAGTTCATCCACCATAACACACACACGCGCGCTTTCCTAAACTCTGTCCAAGAGCCACCTCGGTTTGCATGCCTTTATCGCACCATCTCACAGGCCTCTGCTGCGATCTATCCCACACATGTATTGGTATGTTTGAGAGCCTTATGCTCCATCCATACTACACGGATGACCTTTGGACCTCTGTCCACCATCCTAACATGGGGCACTGCTCGTGCCACCGCAGTTGGTTGACCACATTGGATTTTTGTTTAAGCTCTTTTCTGACTCCTTAAAACAATGAAAAGATCACCGAGCACAACTGATTCCTTTCCCAGTCACTAAAGTATAGAAAAGAACATCTACATCGTCTCATTTATCTCCTTTTGTGGACCATGTAGACCATTTCATGAAAAGGACCTCCTTGGCACACTCAAGCCAATACCATTCCCCTCTGCATACTTTTGTGCTTTCTCGGGCAGAGGGGCCGCACTTTATGAAAAATATCACCATCGGTTGTTGTTAAGCTCTTTTCCAGTCGTCTCAACAAGAAAATATTTCTGAGCAAACGTGGTTTCGTTCATGCTCATAAAAGTATATGAATGACCGTCCAGTTAGTATAGGTTTAACCTTTTCTGACCTGATTGGACTACCAACGGTAAAGAAGTCTCTCATCCCCTCCAGGATGGGCGAGCTCTCCTATGTATACTTTTATCCTTTTTTGGGCACAGGAGACTACCAACAAAAAATATCCCCCACTGGAGTCTTCTTCGTGCTTTCAGACTCTCTAAAATTGAAAGCACCATCGAGCATTTACCCTCTTGGGCTCACCAAAAATCCACAATATCGTACCACAATGGTGTCCCTAGACACCACCCCACAGAAAATAGTTTGGCAGCATCCCCACATTGGGTCGCCTTTGTTCAGATTACTCTGCAATGTGTATTCCTTGGATCCCATCAGTATAAAAAATGTCCACCTCCTCCAAGTATTTCCCATCTGTAGCGACATTCCCAGTATTACAATTATGATCCCATTCCCATGAGTTAAGTTTCATTTGCTGCCTGGTCTGCCCTGCCATCATACTCTGAACAAAGGAAGTTTGAGTCTCCCACTCCCCCCCTGCCCCTGTTCAGTTCTTTCCCTCCCCCCCTTCTCCCCACAATTCAGTGAGTCAGTCTGCAGATTGTTTCACACCTTTTGGTTATCCCTCATGCTCTTGGTTAAGGAAACATCATTTCCTTGACTAGGGGTAGGTCTCCCTCTATCAATGCCAACACACATATTCGAGAGGTCCCTGTACCTTGGTTTCATTTACATCATTGATGAGTTCCTTGGATCACTTAAGAGGAGTCCTTAGTGCCTCTCAGGGTGGTTGTTTCTCACATGCTCGACTTCACGTCCATCATCGCACCGTTGAGATTGTACAGGGTTTGTTCCACATAGTACTTGGTCGAAGACCCCAGATGTCACTCGACTCTAGCACATTGGTGAGTCCACTCAAGGGGCCTAAATAGGTTATGTCCCTTGTGATTTCTGAGTTGCGTTGGAGACAATGTTCAGAAGCCCCAACAATGCTTTGATATACCTTTATGATTGATGCAGCATACTTGTACCGTAGAGACTCTAACTCTCAATCAGCGAGTCCATATAGCTATGTACCATTCCAAATCTAGCAGACCATCAGTCATGAAGATATAGCATTCCCTGAGAATGCCATGGGTCCAATGTACTAGATCAGTATTGTATTCAGCCTCACATAGAGGCAACCAACATTGTAACATCACTTGTATATGATCAGCTCTTGTATTTTAGAGCATAGATCAAATGATTCTTTTTACATTGTTACGAGCATCGGAATTCCCACCTCGTCCATATACATGTCACACATTTATTGTATCTCACCCATTAATGGGAACCAAATTAATACAAAATTAAAAGCCACCATGCCCTAGCCTCGGAAGCACCACCTCTCGACAGCAAATCCTATGATGTTCATCGGCCATACATTGAGCTCTTTCCCTTACACATCAGGGGGCAATCTGTTAACCCAAAAATCCCCCACATAGTTCTCTATGGCCTACGCCACCCAAGGACACCATCTCACAACACTCATTTCACTCCATAAGACCTTCCATTTGACCCCCACACCTCCAAAAGAGCCCAAGGATGAAGAAAAGGGCTAAAAAACCCAAAAAAGAGCCCAAAATATGCCCCTAGGAGCTAAAGCCCTAAAAAAGGGGCTAAAACCCTGAAAGGGGCTAAAGTTAGGGTGAAAGGGGCTAAAGGCTGAAAAAAGAGGCTAAAGCACTGACCAAGTGATTAAAACCCTAAAATTCCTTGGAAAAACTATAAAAGGAGGGTGGGGGGTCACTCTCAAAACACTCCTCACCTACCTATTGTTATGCTGCCCGTGGATGCTTTGAGACCTCTTGCTCTCAAACCACCCACTCTCCCTCTTCTCCATTTCCATTTCTCCAAGCCATTGCTTCCCAACCAAGAGAGTGGTGCTCCCATGAGCTAGGGCATGGTGGCCCATTTCTACCTAAGTGAGGTATAATCTCTTGTTATGCTTGTTTTAATTTTTTTTACTTTCTAACCCTCATCTCCATTTGTAGGATTTTCATTAACATTATTTGTAGGTTGTCTCCATGGTAGTATAGGTTTATTTTTGCACGTTTGGAGGTGGAACCCTAACATGTTGTGTGCAGAGGGGTTCAAAAATGCTCCATCATCTCCTCTCCTTTATTTTTCTATCATTAGCTATTAGATTCAGTTTACTATTGTAGTCATTTGCTTAGATTAGCATAGGTTCAATTCCCAGCTCTGTTTTTACCATTTATCATTCTATTTTTTACTATTTTCTAAGGGTAGAAACCTACCCTTGTGCCCTATAGGCATAAGGGATCCATTTCTGCCCATGTAGTGAGGAGAAATTCTCACTACATACCATATCCCTAGTATAGTGATACTTGATCTTGATATGCTTCGACTTGTCATGAAACACTAGATTGTCTGACAACTTCACGCAACTCTGGTTATCACAATGTATACAAGTAGCATCCATCTGAAGATCAAATAAATCAGACAGTAGCTTTCACAGCCATGCTTCCTCACAACTAGCTAAATAAGCTGCAACATACTCTGCTTAAGCTGTACTCAGTGCCACACAGGACTGCTTTTTGCTAAACCAAGAGATCACACCTGATCCCATACTGAAGCAACACTTTGAAGTGTTCTTCCTATCGATGGCACTGCCCATTCTGAATCAATGTAACCTTCCATGTTAATCTTCTGATTTGTATCATACTTGATCCCATACTCAACTGCACCCTTTGTAACCATCAAGTGAACATGTCTCAATGTGTTCATAGCAAAGCAAGTATCTGGTATCGTATCTGTCAGGTACCTCAAGGACCCAATCATCTGATGATGCATCGTAGCATCAACCGTCTTTGATGAAGCATCACTCAATAGCTTCATGTTCGATGCTATAGGTGTGGTCATGGCCTTGCAGTCCATCATCCTGAACCTATTCAATATCTCTACTGTATACTTCCCTTGTCCACGCCTCCATGCCTAGAATGTAGTGCATCGACACATAATATGAGCATCACCGGTCTTCCTCCTTCAACTTTGAAGAAAAGGTTGGAATCCACTTTACTCTTAGTAAATCCTAGAATCATCAGTAATATGTCCATCCTGTTGTACCATGTCAAACCTTAGGATCTTCTGCAGTCACTCCCTCTGAAGCATCATACTCCCCCTATCTTCCATACTCTATGCACTGAAACATTCTGTACTGGAGTTACACTGGATACCAAGATCCTCTATCTTGAACTTTTTCAAGAATTCTCCTCACACCCATCTATGAGCTTGTCATCCTCTATCAACCTTGTAGCATAGGTTTAGATATTCATCAAGCTCATCATGTGTGTGTTATCCCATGGGTGTCTTTTGAGCTCGTATAAGGACTTCTTTCATTTACACACATGATTCTACCTGTCATGTGTCTCAACTCCCACTGGCTGCAAATGTCTCTTCGAATCTTGCCTTGTATCCTACGATGTTTCCATATACTACATGATGGAACTCTAAACTTTCCTTCATGTATCGATACTACATTCTAGACATCATTCTTCTTGAACTAGTCTTCCCTTTCTTCTTGGAAGGTTTTGTATCAATGATGTCACTACATTCATCATATTATTTTTCATTTTTAAATTTCGTCACTTGTTCTTCGGAACAAGTCTCATCCTTCTTTGCTTTGTAGGCGATTATGTATGCAACCTTTCCTACAAGTCAAATTCATTTGCATGGTTAGAGACATTTCATAAGGAATATTCATAATGGCAAATTCTTATGCATAAACATATGATCATGCAACTACTTTAGCCAATACAACATTCATCCATATCTCACGGAAACTTTTCTAGATGCCTTCCATCTCTACCAGGACAACATTGAGATTGTGCACTAATCCAATATGTCAGAAAAGAGGCTTCATTCTAGATAAGTAGAAATGGAGAGTTGTATAGCACCATGAGCTACTTACCCATCACATGCATATTAGTATTATACTATCATTAATGCAAACATTCTATCATGCATAATACATTAACTGAATATAAACAAATGCATAACAAAACAATGAAATGACAATTGAATACTTATCTTTATTTGTTTCATGGGTAGATTCCTTCTTGAGCCTTCATCTTCATCGTCTTCTACATTCATAATAGCATTGTTTCTCATCCAAATGCTAAGGTGGATAAGAGGTTCTTCAATAGTTGAGTTCTTCATATTCCTCATCACTTGAGGGATCTTCTTTGGATGGTGAGAGCTTGATCTTTAGTTGCTCCCATCTTCTTTTCTCTTATTATTAGTTGAGATTCTTCTTCTTCCCAGAGTCTATTAAAAGTAATCACTTCCTTTTGGCACACTTTCCTTGAATGAATGAATCCCATGATCATGGGAGGCCATTCAAGGTGGCTATCACCTCTCCTACATTCTTCACTTCTTCTTTTACCGCTTCAATTTGTTCTTTGATTTGAGAGACCCTTGTAAAGTAAGACTGCATGGTCTCTACATTTTGGATTTTCACATTCTTCAACTGGTTTCTTAATTTCATCTTATGATGTATGTTCTTCCCTTCAAATATCTTGGTCAAGGAATCAAACATCTCTTTTGGTGTCTTTAGACACTTGTGGTACAAGGTGATCTGTTATTGAATCAACAATGGTCTTCTTAGCCTTGACCAAGTTCTTCTGGTGTAAGGCTTTTCGCCTCATCTCCCTTTGGAACTGAAACCTGTCTCCTTATGTAGGTGTCCAACTCTCTTTCTTCAGAGAGATCAAATACTTCCATTCTTGGAAGTTGTCAACTTCACCACGATTATCATCAAGCTGATGTGATATATCACTTTGAAATGAGAACCTCAAATTCAAATAGCAAAAGATTAGATCTTACCTATTTGAGGTGTCCATTCTGGTTCCGGAGCTGGCTGATCTAGGGCTTGTCAGAGAAACCCTAATTTTAAAAATTTGGAATCTTTTAGATATTATTGGATAGAAATATATATCTCTTCAAGTGGAGCTATCCAATGTACTCCTTTTCTGAAAATAGTGGAGGGAAGCTCCCGGAATAGGAAGCCCTAGTTTTCCAATTTCTTCTGCAGAAATATCTATCATTGTTTCTATGATATCTTAGAAATTACTTCTCCTCTATGTTTGACACTTCGTATGGAGGTATCCTTGTATGTCCCTGTTCTAAAACCATAGGTTGCATCAGAATTTGTTTCAGCAATTGGGACTTATGATCATTTTCCCAGGGTGACTTGTTACAGGACTGTTCAGAACAGTGAAGTTGTATGGACTACCACGTGTCATTGGTTCATCTTCTAAGTCTGAAACTCAGACCACCAAAAGTACAGTCTGTTCCCTTTCTGGAAAATTTTAGAAATCTCATTTTGACCTGTGTAGAGAAAGATATAGCAATTCTCCCCAGGTGTCTTGTTTAGGGATAAATTTTGGAAGAGGCTAGAACCCTAACTTGGAGGGATCATATATCCCCAAATATAGCTAATTTGAGGACAAATGTTGGGAACACTGTAAATAAATATGTTATCTTCTGCCTCTACAATTTTTAGCTCATGATCCTTTGCCAATATCGGTATATAGCGAATGTACAAAAACGTAGTAGTTTTAGTATTTACGGTTTTTCTAGCTCAGGGCCAAACTAGGGTTTGACTTTCCTGGAGTTTCACCCAACCAAATATCTTTATCCAGGTCTCTAAAATTCTATTTTGATGATGAGAGTAATCCTATGCTGGGCTCACTCAAAAATTCCTCTTCTGTAGAAAGCCCTAATTTCCCGCACTAAAAACTGAAAATGCTCGGAATCGAATTCTGCTTTGACAGAAAGATGCGCCCTTCAATGGAGAGTCAGCCTAGCATACTTTTGCTGATGGATTGTGGAGAGAGAGACCCAAAAGGTAAGAATCCCTAGCTTTTGCAGTTGCACAATGTCTTCTTCTCAGGTTAGCTCTAATACCATGTTAGATTTTTATCATTCAAGCTAGCTTTATGATCTTAGGATCTTTAACTAAGAGAATAACATGCACAACAATAAAAAAAGAGACAAGAGACACAAAGAATTTTCCTCAGGGAAACCATAAAGGTGAAAAACCTGCAAATTCCTTAGAGATAGAATCAACACCAAAATTAGAACTTGAAAACATAAATATGATCTCCCGACAACAGCAGTCTCTCTCTTGTCCTAGTAACTTCTCCTCTCACTCATGCGCCCCAATGAGTGAGTGTGTGTGTGATAAATAGAGAGAATCACTCTCTATTTATATTCTTTCGTTCACTTGAAACCCACTCCAACATGTCGGCCTCACTTAACAATTACTTACTAGAGACGACATCTCTAGGAGTGTCTAATAACCCTAGTGCCCCACAACTTGTGGGGACTTTGCCTCCTTCGACCAATAGGAGGGTAACACAATGGTGGGGACTATTGGCCCGACTTACAATGACTCACCTAGGGTCAACTTCTCTAGGATATTCTAATAACCCTAGGGCCCCACAACTGTGGGGCCTTTAACCCCTGACCAATAGGTGGGTTACCCACAATGACTTGACATGACTTGTTTATATTATAGAAAATTCTCGTAATAAACATCGGGGTATGACATGACTCAATTACATTACAGACAGATCCCACAATAAACATCGGGGTACAATACATAAGATATACGGATGAATACATTCGAAAGTTACAATTACATCAACACCTAGATCCATATTTGTATCAAATTCTCACATGGTATTAGAGCTTAGTTGCAAATCAATCTATAGTGTTTGATCTACATTTTGAGGTATTTTCCAGATAGATTTGATTTTTTTTTGCAGGTACTTTAAGCAAATTCTCACCACTATTGCAAGAAGAGATGGAAGAAACTCATGTCTTTCTTACACCATTCAATTAATTTGAATGGAAGGCAAAGATGGTCATCCAACTGAGATCCAAGGGTCTCTACAAGGTTACCATGGGGATAAAAGTTGAGCCAAATTCTATAGTAGAGAATTCGAAATACTTCAATAGACTTGATGAATCTTTTGGAATGCTATGTCTCAGCATTTTGAGAGAACTATTGTTTCATATTGACATTATATCTAACACAAATCAAATTTTTCTTAGGCTTGAATCTCTGTTTGGGAATACTAATGAATTAAGGGGTGACCAACTCAAAAATGAAGTCATCACCTTGAGCCCAACGCATTTGACACCATCCAGGAGTTCTTCACCAAATTCAATTCTTTGGTTCTTCAACTGAAGTAGTGTGGAATCGAGAATAAGGAGGAGTAATTCATACTATCAGTCATTTTGAAGTTAGGTCCTGAATACTCTTTGTTTGTTAGCACATTTCATTATGGCAAGCTAACCATTTGAAATTGGCAAATTCCATCACTAGCAGGCTTCATGGAGTCCTTGACCCAAGAGAAAGATAAGCTAGTGCAGATGGGCACCATAAAAAAAAGTAAGGACCAAGCTCTTTCTGTAGGGGTTTCGAATGCATTCAGGCAATAAGAAAGCCAAGGATTCGAAACAACCAGAGAAGAAGAAACAAGACAAACCCAATATTCCTAATGGAGGTTCGAATCCTTGCAAGGACAAGGACAAGAAAGGAAAAGAGAAGATGAAATGCACCTATTTCCGCAAGGGATGGAATCTAGAGAGTGATTTAATGAATAAAACTATTGATATGATGGCACAAATACTGGAGAAGAAAAACATCCCAATCCCAAAGGGTTCAAGGAATAAGGATGGCACTTCAAGTTTTGACAACAAGGAGAAGTTTCATGCTTTGGTTGCAAGTTCTTCAGATCCCTCCACCTTCATCATTTATTTTGGATCATCAAGGCACATGGCCTTTTTTCAGATATTTCTTCACATACATGTATTTGAACAGTGGCCCAACTTTTTGAATGGGTGATGATTCCGAGATCTAGTCCAAGAGAGTTGGCAGGATTGACCTTGAAGATGGATATTTCAACAATGTCCTGTATGTACCAGACTTGGAAGCGAACCTACTGTCATTATACCAAATGGAACATATTGGATAATACAAGAGAGTAACATTTACTACAGATGAGTTTGAGATAGCAGAAATATCCTCCAACAAAGTTGTGGCAATGGGGTATGTAGATCACCAAGCTAGGATGTACACATTCTCCAAATTTCTTCCAAATTCCAGTTGGAAAGCACTTATGTCTCATGCCAATAAAACCAAAAAGATGTGGAGTGAGATATTTGTCCATATGTACTACAAAATAAATACAAGCACTGAACAAGGATGACATGTTGGAAGGGAATCCTCCTATCAAATCTTCCTATAATGCATGCATTGGTTGTGTGGTGGGAAAGCATCCAGAGCACAGATATGAGAGGGGGAAGGAAAACAGAGCTACACAAACACTTGGATTGGTGCATTCATATCTCATTGGTCCTCTTCCCACTCCCTCCTATGGAGGATCAAGGTATGTTCTCACTTTCATAGATGTTTTTTCAAGGTTTTATTGGGTCTACTTCCTTAAGCTAAAATATGAAGTCTTTTAGACTCTGAATATTTGGAAGGCCCTGGTTGAGAATCAAAGTGGGGATAAGATAAAAATACTTTGGAATGATAATGGTAAAGATTATGTGAATAAAAGTTTGCAGCACCTATGTGTGGAATGTGGCATCCAAATGCATCATTTGGTCCCCTACACACCACATCAAAATGGTGTGGTAGAGAGTAAAATAGGGCTCTAAAAGAGATGGCTACATGCATGATTGAGGCTAAGGATTTGAGTCCTAAGATATGGAATAAAGACATTAACCATGTTGCATATATTAAAAACATGGATTTACACAAATCAATGAAATTAAAAACACCTTATGAGGCTTGGTTTGGTCACAAGCCAAATATTTCACATTTCAGGATTTTTGGCTCAAGGGCATGGACTCGAATTCCATCAGAAAAGAGGAAGGAATTGCAGCCAAAAATAAGAGAATGCATCATGGTGGGATATGGTGAATACACCAAGGGATACAATCTCTTTGATACATCCACACACAAAAATTTCATTGAAAGTCTACAATTCAAAGAGGAAATTATACCATATTTTGAACTAGCATCGAGGGAATGCTCTTCTCCTCAACACCAAGATAATGTAAGTGATGATTCCATTTATGATATTTCTGATATTTATGATTATGATATGGTTGAATATGATGTTTATGAACATGACACACCCTCAAGGCCCAAGTGGGAAGAGAAAACCATAAACGCTGCTGGGGATTTAGCAGGAAATCCTCTAGATTTTAGGAAGACACTATCACAATTTCACAATGCTTCTTATGCAAGTGAAGTTCATATTGCTGAAAATTTATATATTATGGTTTTATATGATCCAAAATCATATCAGGAAGCATTTCATGACCCAATATGGAAATCAACCAAGCAATAATAATTAAATTCTCTTCAAGAGAATGAGACTTGAGAATTGGTTCCCTTGCCTCCCAAGAGGAAGCTTGTGCAATGCAAGTGGGTATATAGGACCAAAGTTGTTGATGAGAGATATGATATAAAATATAATGAAATATTAGTTCCCATATTATTTTATCAATGCCAAGGAGTGGACTATACAGAGACGTTTGCACTAGTTGCAAACATGGACTCTATCATGCTAGTTTTAGCCATTGCTGCTAGTAAATGATGGGAGGTTCACCACATGGATGTCAAAAGTGCATTTATTCATGGTGAGATACAGGAAGAGATATATATGAATAAAAATAAAATTTTCCAAGAGGATCCTTTCCTTGTGTGCAGGTTAAAGAATTCACTCTGTGGCCTCAAGCAAGCCCCAAGGGCTTGGTATGCCAAGATGGACAATTTTCTTCTATCAATTGGATTTGTTATATGTAAGTCTGATCCTAATGTGTATTTGAATAATATTGGTGATGTATTGCAGGTAATTGTACTATATGTTGATGATATTTTGATTACAGGTAGTTGCACCAAAGAAATTGGGACAATTAAAGCATCTTTACACAGTGATTTGCAATGACTGATTTAGGATTTTGCTAAGACAATTTCTTGGTTTGGAATTTGAGCAATATGAAAGAGGAATAATGATAAGAAAAAAAAAAATGTTTCAGAACTATTATTAAAGTTTAATATGGATTAATTTAAGGAATCCAAGTGTCCATTTCTTTCTGGCATCAAACTATGTGAAATTGGTAACTCTCCATTGGTAGATTGCTCATTGTATAGAGAACTAGTCGGGAGTTTGTTGTATCTTACACATACTAGACTTGATTTAGGATACAATGTTAGTGTTGTTGAAATATATATTCAGCTTCCACATGAGATCCATTGGAAGGAAACCAAGAGGATCCTTCAGTATGTACAAGGCACCAATATCTTCGGGGTACACTATGCTACTAATTCTCCACTAGAACTAGTAGGATTTTCTGATTCAGAATGGGATGGATATTCCAATGACATAAAGTCCACTTCGGGTTTTTTATTCCTTCTTTCCAATATTCAAATATTATGGTAAATTAAGAAACAACACACTATTTCCATTTCTTCAGCTAAGGTCGAGTACAAAGGAGCAGTGAATGTAGCTACACAATGTGTGTGGTTGCAAGGCCTTCTTTGGGATCTTGATGTTGCAATTCATTCACCCACTATAATTTGGTGTGACAATCAAAGTGAAATAAATATTTATACATATCCATTACAAATACAGAGGACCAATCCCATAGAGATTCATATGCACTACGTTCGGGGCTTAGTGCATGATCGGGTGATTTCTTTGCAATATTTCCCTTCCACCAAGCAAACTACTGATATTTTCACCAAGTGTTTCACCGAGAAGACCTTCACTTAATTGAGATCATTGCTTGGAGTGCATGATTTATATTGATGGCTTCCATATACCTTCATATTTTTTGCCCCATGTCCATTTTTTATGAGAGGTTTTGTTTCCATGTGGTTTTCCTCTTTTCCTTGTTTTCATGGACAAATAAAATTTTATTTTGTATAAGATGACTTGAGCCTTTGCCAACGCCTCCATGATATTTTTGGTTAATTTTTACTAATTCAAGTTTAAGGAGGTGTGTTAGAATAGTAATCCATCCTTATTCCCTTATTTTATACCTTAGTCAATTTATTTTGCTTCTATGCATTGGTTTGCTATGGTTTAGACATAGGGAAGTTGATCAGGGAGGTGAAATTGTTATTTTGAGCCATTCACACACACACACCAGTGCTCTATCTTGGAAAAACTAGCACATGTGCACCCTCATTAATTCCTTAGAGTGCTACTTCCTTGTTTTGAGGAATCTAGGTTTGACTAGGGGTGCTAGTGTTTGTTTTGTCCCTTTTTGGTCTCCTAATGCATTTATTGTGCTCATTGAGCCTCTCCCACACCTCTAATTGCTCATCCATGCTTGTATTGGACTCATTTATGCCCCAACATGGCTCACCAACATTCACACCATGGTTCATAACTATTTGGGGTGATTCAAGAGTTGATTGGTCCACCTAGGGGGGATTGAGGTCAAATCTTGACATGACACATGTACACTCCCAAATGTATTCCTAATCCTCATGATTTATTACTAATGTAATACATTCCTGATATAAACGCATTTATATGTTAGAGGGTTGAATAATATTCACTTTGTGTTCACACGTGTATGTAAATTTTGTTACTCTTTCAAGTTTTGGCTGGTTTTTGCAAACTAATTCGAATTATGAGAGTCTATTGCACTTCTAGATATAGCTGTGAATCAAATTATTACACTCAAAATTGAGACAAAAGGAAAGCACACAATTTACAGGTTATTTTTCATTATTCTTAAACTACTTTAATTTGTTAAATTCATAAATTTTAGAAAATAAACGAGTCTTTAAGACTTACTCAGAAAAACCCTTTTTCTTATAATTTTAGAAATATAAAATTCATGAATTTATATCCAAGAGAAAACATCAGTGAGCAGGTTTATGCCAAATTTTTACAAAATTTTTGAATTTTACTTTAGTTTTTGGACCCATATTAGTTGTTCTTAATTTTGTTGTTAAAAAATTTGTGAAACTCTACTTCAAAGTCATTAGGTATATCAAGACTATAGTATTTGATATATTTACCTTTAACGAGTTATTTCCATTTCATTGATATTTATTGGATTTCGCAAAAAAAATATGGATATCTACAACCTATGATTCATTCAACTGTATAAGTTATGTTTTATAGATTTAATGGGTTTATTAAAGGTTTACAAAAAAATCAATGTTAATGAAGCTCTCGTAATATAATTTCTTCCATTTGTGCTATCTTATTTTCCTATATAACATAATTTAATAGTATAAATATTTCTACTACTTTGGTCACCTCAAATATGGATAGATAACCTCTTGCCGTAAAGCATGCAAGTATGTGTGCGACTTCATTGAATTATTTCTATATAATATATCTCAATGTCTCAATGATTTTAACATTTAAAAATTTATGGCCCACCCATCTATTTCTAATTGAGATGTAACATTTCCTTTTGAATACTTGAATACTATAGTTTAAGTTGAAGTAACAAAAAATATTAATTGAGGAAATAATTTGTTGGATGATTTTTTCCAAATTTAATGGAATAATTCTTTGAGTTATTTTTTCTAGATTTAATGGAATATATTATTTAACGATTTACAAAAAACTCAAAGTTGATGAAGTCCACATAATATAATTTTTCCAAATTTAATAAAATATGTGTTAAATGATACTTTTTTTGAGTAGCATGGGTGAATATCCACAGGGGTTTTCATCGCCTCTTATTTGTGGGTTAACAAGGTCTCTGCACCTGCGAAAAACTATTTTTTTTGTTGACAGCCTATTTTTCATTTGCGGTGGTTCTCTATAGAAGAAGCACACCAATGCATATTTTCTAGAAGAACACTTGCACATCAATGGTAGAAGTGCACCGATGCATCTTTGACAAAACCACACCAGTGCATCTTTGGCAAAAGAGAACCAATGCATCTTTGGAAGAACTGCACCGATGCATCTCTTCGGTGAAGGCACATCGATGCTCGTTTCTGGTATAACTGCACTGATGGTCATATTTTAAGGCGTGGGAACACTAGTGCTCTTCTTTGGTATGAGAGAATAATAATCCATGTTAGGGATATTATCTCTAGTGGCTAAGTGGTTTTGGAGAGTTGTCATCAAACAATTTTTATGTAACAATTGAGTGCTATATAATTACAATCGATCCACTCATTAATTGGTAAATTGAGTGGTTTGATAGTCACCATGGTTTTGTATTGGTGGTTTCATCACCACTACTATAAATTGCAATGCTTAACATTTTAATATTAATTATTAAACATTTTTTCGTAATATTATTTTTTATTTTTGGTGATAATGTCTTATTTCATAAGCTTTTAGTTGTAATTTTTGATTTCAAACAATAAAAATTACACTTTTGTTTAATATTCAACAATTATTTCATTTTTAAATTGTGCATAAGAGATTCATTAATAAACATCAGTAAGAACTAATACTTGGAATATTCAAAATCAAAGTTATTATATTACTACAGTTTAATAATCTTGTATTTATTAAATCACCTCCCTGTATTTGCACATTTAAAAGGTTTATATACACGACATATTGTTTTTTGTAATCAGTGCTCCTATTTTGTATGGGCACAACGATGCTCATTATTGGTTAAGTTGCACTAGTTCTCATCTTTTGTATAAGTATTTCAGTTCTTCTTTATTGTAGGTGCACCAGTGCTCCAAGACTTTAAATTGTAATGTTTAACATTTCACTATTGATTATTATACCTTTTTATAATATTATTTTATGTTTATTGATAATGTATTATTTCATATGCTTTTAACTATAAAATTATATTTCAAACAATCAAAATTATAATTTTTGTTTAATACTAGGAAAGCATTTCATTTTTAAATTGTAAATAAGAGATACATTAATAAATAAGCGTTGAGTATGGTTGCCATTGATGTCAAAGGAGTTCATTAATAAAAAGGAAATGACATGAGATGTATGATGATGTGACCTGTGTGATGAGGTTTAAAATTCATATGATTATGTTCTAGTCCTCTCATGATGTCATTGTTACAATTTGACACCATTCTGTAAAAATATGGCAACTTGCTAAAACTCTTGCTGGAACCCTCAAAATTGACTAAGTATAGGAATATTAGAGTTCATTAATGACAAAGGAATAACAAAGGAAGTCATGACATGGAATGTGGCATGTGTGGTGAGGTTTCAAAGTCATATTATGTTGTTCTAGTCCTCTCATGAAGTCATTGTTACAATTTGACACCATTCTGTAAAAGTATGGCAACTTGTTGAAACTCTAAAAATCTGACTAAGTATAAATTCTTAACCTGCCTAAGGGGCCTCTGTGAAATACATGACACCTTTTGTATTTGATGAACTAAATGATTCTGAAGATATAAAAATCTAGATTTTTGTGCTGTGCATCTATTAGTTTGTCAAGACAGTCTCTGAAGGTGAAGTTATTAGTCTACCAAAAGTTCTTTTCTGGTAAGATTTGCATTGTTTCAGTTTTGGTAAATATTCATGAGTGGCCTCAATAAAATTCCCTCCATATTTTGTAGGTTACTAATAAAAATCACATATATGAGACCATCAGGTTTTCGCTTGTTGATGTGTGCATCAATACAATGTCTCAGTTCCCCTAAAACGTGCTTGAATAAAATGTTATAGGTCTACCAAAGTGAGGTTTCAGACAGTTTTGGGAAATTTGATAAAAACTGGCTAAGTATTGAAGAATCAACCTAAGTTTCCCTAGTAAAATTCCCACCATACTATGTAGGAAACTGATAAAAATAATCCGAAACCATCAGGATATATCTTGTTGATGTGTGCATCTAACCATGGTCTTATTTACCCTAAAAGATGCTTGAAGACAAAGTTATAGGTATTCCAAAATAATGTTTCAGGTCCTTTTGCACCAGTTCATGAAAATGAACATTTCCATAATGAAGAAATGCATTGGTGAAAATGTTTTAATGGAGGGACACAATGATGAAAGACACAATGTTGAAAGACATGATGAAATAAATATTTAAAAAGAAGTTTGAAGTGGAAGAAAGATGTCTCAACAATCCAGATCAATGTAACAAGAGAAGACAAATACCAATGAAGTAAAGAATAATCAGTAACATAATTCGAGAAAATGATCAAATTAGGGAGGTAGGGTGGTGTTAGGGAAGGCTTCAAGCCTACAGGGAGGTTTTAGCCTCCTTTCAGGAATGACTAGAATACATGTTTGTTGTAGCATCCTTATCTGTTGGTGTAGGTAGAAAAATTGAGGGAGATGGTGTATCCTTATCTATTGGAGTAGAAATAAAATAGGGTGTCGGTGCATCCTTTCTGTAGTAGCAATTTTTTTTTTGTTGTAAAAATCATCTTATTAATGAGTTTGATTTTGTGGTTTTCTCTTTGAGGCTTCCATGATAAAATTATGTGTCCTAACTTGTTTGATTTATTGTTTATATTATACTAATTGTTTTAATAAAGAGAAAACAAGGCAATATTGATTCACCCTCCCCTCTAAGTATTGTTGGATAAACCAACAATTGGTATCAGAGCAGGATACTTCACTATAGTCTACATCACTGGAAGGAAGAACCTAATTAAAAATATAATGGATCATCAAAAAGGGTTAGCTGCTAACAGACCTCTGTTATTTACAGGAAATAATTATGCATTTTGGAGTGTAAGAGTGAGATGCCATCTAATGTCTCTTGGATGCAAAATTTGGAGTTTTGTTAAAAAAGGGTATCAAATACCAGACAACCTACCTACAAATAGAGATGAACTAGATATATATGAATCCAATGCAAAAGCTTTGAATGGAATTGTGAAAGGATTAGTAGATTTAATGTTTGTTAAAGCCATGCAATGTAATACAGTCAAACAGTCTTGGTAAGAATAAAAAATTGCTTATGAAGGGGCTTCAAAGTCAAAAAATACGAACTTCAAACATACAAAGGGAAGTTAGAAAGTCTAAAAATGAAAGAATAAGAAAATATTGCAGAATATCTTCTAAGAGTAGATGAAATTGTCAATGCTATTAAAGGTAGGGGAGGAGAAATAAAGGAATTTAAGAAGTAGTTTAAAAAGTACTAAGAACTTTACCAACAAGGTATAATCCCAAAGTGTCTACTGTAGAAGATCGAGATGATATAGAACTTATAACAATGGATGAGCTACATGGGATCTTCACTACCTACGAGATGAGAACATGAAAAAATAAACCAGAAAGAAAAGAGGAAACAGATAAAGCCACAAATGAGTCAAAGAAATTTGAAGTCTTAACCAAGAACCACTCAGATGATGAAGAATTTATTTTCAACAAGAGAGTTGAAAGAGGTATTGGAAAGTACAAAGGAAAGCTACTCTTGAAGTGCTTTAATTGTGGAAGAATTGGAATTTTTGCCTCAAAATATCCCTATCCTAAAATGGATGATGATGATAATAGAGAAACCTCTAAGAAGTTCAAGAAGAACAAAGAAGGAAACAAGTAGAAGGTTAATGAAAAGAAGAACATTCATTACACCATGGAAGATAGTGAAGATGAGGAAACTAAAATTCTATTCATGGGTATAGTGATTCAAGATGATTAGTTAGATGTGGAAGGAGAGGTGGACTGAGAATATGAACTCATAAGTGCTCTTGAAGAATTGAGAAAGAGTAGAATGAAGAATAAAGAGTCAAACCAAATGATTGCTAATTTGAAGACCCAGCGCCAAGATTAGAGGAAATTTCAACTCAAAATGGGCCTTTCATACCTAATTCAAATTCCATGTCATCATGTGTTAGCTAATGAAACTGATTTAAATTTGAAATATCGTATAGGTCTTAAACAATTTTTTAATATAAATTTGGCGATAGGTATCATAAAAAATAAAAAAACTAGTTTTTTTGTTCGTATTTTCGACATATCTCCCGGTGTTTTTACTCAAATTTTGAGCTGTAGAGCTCCCTAGATGCATAATTAAATTTCGCATCCAACGAATACCCACTTTGAATACTTATGATGGACCACAATACCCCAAAAAAATGAAATAACTGAAAAAACATGATGATGATGTCATCATCACATTTTTCAGGTTTTTCTTGTTTTTGGGGTAGCGGGGTCCGTCAAAAGTACGCATTGTGGGTACTCGTTGGATGCATAATTTAATTCTACATCCAACGAGCTCTCCCGATCGAAATTGGAGCAAAAGGACATGGAGATATGTTGAAAATATGAACAAAAAAAGTAGTTTTTTTTCTTTTCTTCCTCTAAAATTAATAAATATTATTTTATTATTTTAACTATTATTTTATTATTTTCCTTAGGAGGCTCATTTTGAGTTGAAATTTCCTCTAATGAGGCCAAGAATATTAAAGAGGACATATAATTGCAGCTCAAGAAGAGAATACAAGACTCTAAAAGACTTGTAGCTGAAATCGCTCTACTTAGAAATAAGCTTGATGAAGAACCTCTTAAATCAAAGTTTGAGAACAACTCAAATACTCTAGATGAAATCATAAATAGACAAAGACCATCTAGTGACAAAGGTGGATTAGGACATAATAAAAAGAGTAATGTATTTCACTTACGAGTCTAATTAAAAAGAAAGACAATCATAAATTTTCTCCTCCTTCACATAAAATAAATATGATGCCTAGAAGACCAATGTTAAGCAGGTATCGACGAATCTTTCTTGGTCATCGCTACTATTGTAATAATTTTGGTCATAAAGCTTTGAATTCCAAAGCAAATTTAAAGCTTCTTCCCTATAAGAAGAATGCACCTAGTAACAATCCAAAAGAGAGAAACCTTAACTCCTTTTTACATCTACAAAGATATGGCATAGAATCTTACAAATGCAATAAATAAGTTATTCAACTTGACAAGGACCCGACATTTTTCACGTTTTTTGGAGGGTCAATTTTAATAGTTGTTTTTACCTCTGTTTTGAAAAGTATGTATACTGATAACACCATTTTTCATTTTGAGCCATTTTTTGTGATTTTGAAAATTATTTGTCATAAAAAAGGATAAATTTTATTTACAAATGCATTTTTTGAAATTTTACAAAAAATAATACATTTAGTAACTAATTGTAATGAAAAAAATATATATATTTGAATTTGTTTAACATTCGGAAGCTAGATATGATAATATATATACATTTTGGAAGATTTTCCTTAAATTTTCCTTTTAAATAAATCAATTTTTGGGCTAATTTGTAAAAAAGATGAGAAAATAAAGACAATTCAAACATTTTTAAGGTAGTTTTAGCTATTTTTAGCATATTCTTATTTATTTTATGTATAAAAATGATATTATTTAACGTTATTTTCCATAAAGTGATGATTCTAATAAACGTAACAAAAAGTATACCATACATTTGTAATTAACATATTAAAAACATAATGTTTAATCTCAAAATAAAATATTAAAGTCAAAACATTACAAAAAATACCGTATCAAAAGATTGTGAAATTTGACATTTTCCTCAACAACATAAAACTAATCAAGAATATAAAAAACTCATTTTTAAAAAACAATATACTTACATTTTGTTTTTAAATTTTAAGTTTTTGTTTTGGCAAGTGGAAGAAACCCCCATGACAAGGAGGTTTTCCATTGGCTAAGTTATCATGAACCACGGACATCTAAGCCATCAAAATCACCCGCGGATTGCACCTAGCCTAGACCGCACCAACCCTTAACATGGTTGGGTTTTTTGGTATCCATGGGATTTGAACCAACGACCTTTCCACTTAGGTGGCGTCTTAACCATACCCCACCACCAACTATTCTACATCTCACAAATATGTTTTTAAATTCTAAGTTGAAAAATACATGTAAAAATATTTAAACATCATAAAAAGAATAAAATAAATATATAATAATAATAATAAAAACATAAGTTAAAAAAATATATATATAACTTTTAAACAAAATCATGTGAAACATATATATAAGTTTTAAATGAATGCATATTAACAAAATAATAAAGAAAGATTAAATATTATAGAGAGGTGGGATGATTTCCAAAATTTCCCCCCTTAAGAACTTATTATATATATTGCTTATACAAAAGCCATAAAATCTTTTAAGATTTTGTTTTTTTTGTTTGGTTTTAAAATAATTTTTATACTAACATATTTTTAATTTTTAATTCTTTTCTTTGGTTTTTAAAATATTTTGTTATACTAACACATACACATATTTATTTTTTAATACTGTTTCATATTTTATGTTGTTTATAATTTAAGTTTTATATTTTATAATTTATATTGTTTTACATTATATATATAGTTTTTAAAATATTATAAAAATATTGTTTCAAACAATTGTGAAATTTGACATTTTCCTCAACAACGTAAAACTAATTAAGAATATCAAAAACTCCTTTTTAAGAAATAAAAATAGTATAAATGGGTGGCGGGATTCCGAGAATCGCCCTCTTGAAAACTTCCTCATCCCTTATATATATTGTTTATACAAAAGGCACAAAGCCTTTCAAGATTTTGTTTTTATTTTTATTTTCTTTCTTTGGTTTAAAAACAAAATTGTTATAGTAACATATTATTTGGTATTTTTAATATTATTTCATAATTTATGCTGTTTTATAGTTTAAGTTTTATATTTTATATTCTTTTAAAAATATTACAAAAATATAGTATCAAAAAATTGTGAAACTTGCATTGTGAATTTTGTAATTTTCATCAACAACATAGAATTAAACAAGAATATCCAATAAATATACTTACAATTTGGTTTTTAATTGACAATAAGTTCCATGTGAAAACATTTAAACATTATAAAAATGATTAAACAAATATATAATAATAATAAATAATAAGTTAAAAAAACATATGAAAAAATACATAACTTTTAAACAAACCATGTGAAAAATATATGTAAGTTATAAACAAATGCATATCAACAAAGTAATAAAGAAAGTTTAAATAGTATAAAAAGGTGGCTTCATTACCAGAATCGCCCCCATGGGTCTTTGAGGGAGTCTACCATATTTCTAATGGTGTTGGGGGGTTTGAAGAAAACCTGGATTTTGTGTCTTTTTAGCATTCTGGCTAATCTATCTATGGTGCCTTTTATGTAAGGAAGGAATATTCTGCATCTGTTAGTGTCCTCATTCTTGTCTTTAGTCCTTCTCTTTCTAGTTTTTTGTCAGAATCTATTGAATTTCTAATTTGTCTGCTACTCTATCCATTATCCTTAAAAACTTTCGTTAAATGGTCAATTTCTTCTTTGATGTGATCCTTGTCTGAGATCCTTAGAGCTCTAGTTACAAAAGTGTTGATCACCCCAACTTTCTGAGGTGGGAAGTGATGAGAGTTGGCATGTAGATACCTGTCGGTATGGGTCTTCTTCCTATAAACTTGGTGTGAGATCAAACCATATTCATTTCTTGATATGAGGACGTCCAAAAAGGGAAGTCTATTGTTTTCCTTGATCTCCACGGTGAATTTAATGTTATCGTTTTGGTTTTTGAGGTGTCCTAGAAATTGGTAAAGAGTGTTTGTGCCATGTGGCCAAACCACGTCAATGTTATCCACGTAGCATTTCCATCTTTTAGGTTTGAGGGGGAAACTGTCGATGGCACGTTTTTCAAACAATTCCATGTAAATATTGGCTACTATGGGGGACAAGGGTGAGCCCATGGCCACTCCCTCTACTTGTTTGTAAAAAACTTGTTGAAAAGTAAAGAAAGTGGTTTTTAGACACAACTCAACCAGTTTGGCAGTGTCATCATCTGTCAAGTTTCTAATGGTTGTAATGGCTTCATCGATAGGAATTTTAGTATAAAGGGAGACTACGTCAAAGCTTACGAGGATATCATTGGCCTCGAGGGTTTCATTGCAAATGTCTTGGACCCAGCTAGTGGAGTCTTTCACGAAAAAGTTTGTTTTTCCTACCAAGGGTTTGAGCAAGGTTGCAAGATGTTTGGCCAGTTTATAGGTGGAAGAGCTAATTGTGTTCACAATCGGGCGAAGGGGAGTGACATTCTTATGTATCTTAAGAAGCCCATAGATCCGGGGGGCATTTCCTTCCATGGGAAGTAGTTTCTTTTTCAATTCATCATCCAAGTTAGAGTTTATTTTTTAATGAATTTTTGCATTTTTTATTTTATTTTTAGGAGTTTTGGTTGAACAATGTGCTCCTCACGTAAGAAATTCCTTTATTTTATATGGAAAGAATGGCCTAATAATTTCTAGAATAATTTTTGTTTAATATAGTGCAATTTTTATATAGTGTTACTAAGAGGTTTAATAAATATGATTTTAAATTATGATAAAATGATATGATTATGCATTTTTTTGAAATATTGTGCTACTCGTAGCATCAATTTTAATTTTGGGGATTGATTTTAAGGTTATTGTAAACAACAAGAAGGTTTGTTTTCGTCAATGTCCACATTTTTACCCCCCTCAAAAGTGGTGCTTCGGTAGCACCACTTTTTGATTTGGAGGTGTTTGTTGGTGTTTTTTCTACAAAAATATGTATTTTTATGGTTAGAGTTCTCATTTTGAGTATAAAGTTATCATCAAGTTGTAAAAAATGTTAATAACCATGGACATGTAGCTAGAGAATGTAAACTGATGACTCCTATAGAGAAAGGTATCACAACTAAGTTTCAAGACAAGAAACAGAGAAATGACTGGAAGAAAAAGCAAGCGGTGGAGAAGAAGATAGAATCTATGATAGCTTTATGTGCAACAGAAAAGAAAAATCTATGACATATTGATAGTGGTTGATCAAAACACATGACAGGAGACGGAAACAAGTTCATAAGCCTAAGAAGAGATAAAAAATGAAAATTTACCTTTGAAGATAATATATCCTCCAAGATAATTGGAAAATGTACAGTTGCTATTAGAGAAAACCAAATGAAAGATGAAAGTGTGTTGCTAGTAGAAAATATAAATCCTAATCTCCTCAGTGTGAGTCAAACATGTGATCAAGGACACATTTGCATATTTGATTATGAGAAATGTGAAATCAGAGAAAATGACTCAGGGAAACTTGTTGGGACTAATTTTAGGAATTCAAGCAATGCATACATCCTAGAAAATGAAGAGCAATGCTGCAGAGTATGATTGATGAAAGTTGTCTTTGGAACAGAAGGATGGGGCACTTGAACTTTGACAATCTTATGAAAGTAAGTAAGAAGGAAGTTGTAAGAGACTTGCCAAAATTTGTAAATCCTCTAAATTAAGTTTGTAAACACTATCAACATCCGAAGTAGACTATATACAGCTTCAAAGTCAAGGGACATACAACCTCTCAAGGATTGGAAATAGTTCACACAGATCTATGTGGACAACAAGAACTAAAAGTTTGCAAGGAGAGTATTATTTCATGTTGATCATTGATGATTATACAAGGATGAATTGGATGACACTTCTCAAAGAAAAATTAGAATATTTTGAAAAGTTTAAAATTTTCAAAGTAATGGTTGAGAATGAGACAAATCAGAAAATAAAATTTCTAAGGTCGGATAATGGAGGAGAGTTTACCTCAAATGAATTCAATGAGTTTTGTGAGATGCATGGAATTAAAATACAATTTTCATCTCCAAGGACTCCTCAGCAGAATGGCGCTATGGAAAGAAAGAATCGAACAGTCCAAGAAACAACCAAAACTATGCTTAATGAAGCAAAACTCTCAGATGCACATTGGAGAGAAGCAATATACATAGTTTTCTATATACTTAATAGAGGAAAACTCATAGTAAATAGTGACAAGACTCCTTATGGAATATGGTATGGTGTTAAAATATTGTAACTTCAAAACATATTCTAGTTGTATTCCTCCTTCATGAGTTGTCACTAATGTAATTTGTCATGTAAAAATCACTAAAAGAATCAATGTAAACCTATGGATGTAAGTCAGGTCAATAGTACCCTTGATTCGTTATAATAAATATTATTTTGGTGTCCTACTAGTCAAGTCAGCCCTGTCGGTTAGAAAGGTCAACCCGGGAGGCGCCTCCTTCATTTGTACTCACTTCACTCAATCAAGTTTGAAAAAGATAGATTAATAAGTGCACTAGAAAGAAGAGAGAAGAAGGTGTCTTGGGTTTTACAATGTTTTTGTTGATTTCTATACTAAGGAATTTTTATTGGGTTTTATCCCCCACGAGGGTTTTCCAAGATAACTATTTTGTTCTCTTTTTTTTTGTAAGTTCAGGACTAATCTATTATGTAAAGATAAATGTACAGATAATGATACAAGTCTATGTGTTATGAGAACACGAAATAGAGCCAGAAGAGGTCGTCTAAGAGTTCCAAAAAATGATCCTTCCCTTTAAGGGGAAAATAGATCTTAAACATCCAAAAAATACTGAACAGAGTAAATAAAAGTCCGGATGTCTTAAGATAGACAGCTGCCAATGACTGGAAATCAAAAAAACTTGAGAAAACTTGTCGAAACAAGCCACCTGGAGAGTTAAGACACCTGGCATCATAGTGGTTTGTACGAGAACTAGGTGATTGGGAAGCTGTATTCGGTTCCCCATTGAACATCTTGCTGCTTTCCATTCTTTCGCTTTTGATCTGGTTCCTTGAAACTGCCTGTGGAGTTACTGTTCATGGAATTGCCCGAGTCGGGTGGTGGTTGTTTGACTAGCCTAGTTGATGATTTATTGATAGCTTTCCCTTTATTCCTCACGAACTGGCTTTGTGGAGAGGTGAGGGTGCTCAGACTAGGAGGTAGAGGAGGTGGAGGAGGGGGTGGAGGCGATGGTGGTGGAACAGGGTCAGGGATATCATTGTCGACCGACGGAGGGTTGATCGCATGAAGGATGAGTCTGGAGAGGATATTGTTGAAAACCCAATAGTTTTCCCTACGGGATGTGGTGCATGTGGTTGCGGTGGCGGAGCCAAAGATTTTGTCTTCCCAGTCATTGACCAGGGTTCTCAAAGCTTCCGGTGTCTTAGCTTCGTACCCTCTATTACTGACCTGTGGGTGAAAAGGTGGCTCTGCAAGGTTACCAACCCTTCCATGTCCTCTCCTGCCTCTGGGGGGTCCTCTTCGACGCATCGGCATGAGATTTCCAGGGTGAGAGTTGCTGTAAGAGGAATAGGGGGAGTTGAGACCAATATCAAGCTTGGGAAAATAGATCTTGGGCTGAGATTGGTTGGCGAAAAGCAGTAGCTGATGGTCGAGGAAAAATGCAGAATCCATAATGCACTGAGTCCGATTGTCATGATAGAAAGACATAACTACCCTATACCTATCTTGCTCAACCTTAATTGCCGAAGGGATTGTTACTGCTTAGAAGATTGAGTTGGCTGGCATCCCTGCTGGTGCTGGCATCATCAACGGAGGTGACCAGAATCCAATCACCGATGAAGAGGACTTCATTTTCTTTGTAGACAAGATGGGTGTCAAACTCTTGAGGGTGCCGGTGTGGATGTGGCCACCCATCGTCCACCTGGCTGTCCACAGGGGTATTTGGTGGGATGCTGACATGGTGGGCCATGTCCTCGTTATCCTGAACCGTCTTGTCCTCCGTGTCATTTCTGTTGTAACCCACATTTGGGGAACTTTTTTGTTCTCTTGTGTGACTTTACTTGTTGTTTTTCTAGTGATCCTACCATCTTAAATCATTTTAGAATATCATATATGCAATAAGAAAACTTAACATGGTATCAGAGCCACCATGAAAGGAGACATTGTACATCTAGGGTTTATTGTTCCAAAAAATTACCTTGACATGTCAACTATAAAATAAGGTTAACTCAACTCGCCCTAGAAGGGCACATCTTTCTATGAAGAAAGAACTGAATTGTAAGAAGTTTCATTTTTGGGCGAAACACTACTACCAGGAAGAAATACGGCTTCAATTTTCTTGAGTTTACATCATCAATTTCAGAAAAAGGAAGATACAGTCTATCTCTCCTCGGGTATGCACATCATTTCCAACACTCATCCCTACAAGTGATTCCAAGTTAAAAACTAGGGGTTTACCATCAAACCCTAGGTCATCCCAAAGAAGGTTAGCTAGGAGAAGTCTTATCCAAGTAAGTATTGTCTCTCCTACTTCCATTTAAGGTTCTCTTTTTGTTAAATATGACAAAGTATACCAAGCTATATGAGAAGCTTGAGGCTGCTGAGAACTTCAGAGCATGGAAGTACCAGATCATGCTCATCCTGGAAGAGAATGATCTAGAAGAATTCATAAAGGGTCACAGTTGTAGAACCTGAAGGAGATGGAGCTAAGGATAAGTACATGAAGAATATGATTAATGCTAAAAAAATCATATATGACTCCATCAAATATAACTTAATCTCTCAAGTATCTTCAAGGAGAACACCAAAGTAAAATTCCCTCCATATTTTGTAGGGTATTGATAAAAATTATATATATGAGACCATTAGGTTTTAGCTTGTTGATGTGTGAATATGACCATGGTATCAGTTCCCCTAAAAGTTTCTTGATTAAAAATTTACAGGTCTACCAAAGTGAGGTTTCATATTGTTTTGGGAAATTTGCGGAAAATTGACAAAGTATTGAAAAATTGATCTAAGTTTCCCTAGTAAAATGTCCACCATATTATGTAGGAAACTAATAAAAATAATCAGATACCATTAGGATGTAGCTTCTTGATGTGTGCATATGACCATGGTCTTATTTCTTCTAAAATGTGCTTGAAGACAAAGTTATAGGTCTGCCAAAACATTGTTTCAAGTTTTTTTGCACAAGTTCATGAAAATGCAGTTTTCCATAATGAAGATATGAATTGGTGAAAAGATTTTAATGAAGGGACACAATGATGAAAAGAAACAATGATTCAAATACATGATGAAAGAAATATTTAGAAATAAGTTCGAAGTGGAAGAAATATGTCCTAGAAATCCAGATCAATGTAATAACAGGGAAAGACATAGACCAATGAATTAAAGAATAATGAGTAACATAATTGAAGAAAAATATCAAATTAGGGAGGTAGGGTGGTGCTAGGGCAGGATGCAATCTTGTATGGAGGTTTTTATCCTCCTTTTAGTAGTGGTTGGAGTACAAGTGTGTTGTAGCATCCTTATCTGTTGGTGTAGGTAGAAATATCCAAGGTGATGGTGCATCCTTGTCTCTTGGAGTAGAAAGAAAATAGGGTGTTGGTGCATCCTTTCTATAGTAGCAATTATTTTTTTTGTAAAAACCATATTATTAATGAGTTTTATTTTGTGGTTTTCTCTTTGAGGGTTCCATGATAAAATTATGTGTCCTAACTTGTTTAATTCATTGTTTATCTTATAATTATTGTTTTAATAAATAGAAAAGAAGGAAATATTGATTCACCCTCCTCTCTCAGTATTGTTGGATAAACCAACAATTGGTATCAGAGCAGGATACTTCACTACAGTCTAAATCACTAGAAGGAAGAACCTAATTAAAACTACAAAGGATCATCGAGAAGGGTTAGTTTGTAACAAACGTCCATTATTTACAAGAAATAATTATGCATTTTGGAGTGTAAGAATGAGATGCCATCTAATGTCTCTTGGATGCAAGATTTGGAGTTTTGTTCAAAAAGGGTATAAAATACCAAAAAACCTACCTACAGAAAGAGATGAAGGAGATGAATATGAATCCAATGCAAAATATTTGAATGCAATTTTGAAATCATTAGTAGATTCAATGTTTGTTAAATTCGTACAATTTAAGACAACCAAACATGCTTGGCAAAAATTAAAAATTGCTTATGAAGGGACTTCAAAGTAAAAAAATACAAACTTCAAACATATAAAGGGAAGTTTGAAAGTCTAAAAATGTAAGAAGAATAAAATATTACAGAATATATTCTAAGAGTAGATGAAATTGTCAATTCTATTAAAGGTATGGGAGGAGAAATAAACAAAAAAAAAGCATTTGAAAAAGTACTAAGAACCCTACTTACAAGGTATAAATCCAAAGTGTCTACTATAGAAGATCGAGATGATCTTGAAATTCTGACAGTGGATGAGCTACATGGGATCTTCACTACCTACGAGATGAGAACAATGTAAAATGAACCAACAAGAAAAGAGGTAGCATTTAAAGCCAAAAAGAGTCAAAGAAAACTGAAGTCTTACCTAAGAACCACTCAAATGATGAAGAAGTTATTTTCATCAAGAAAGTTGAAAGAGGTATTGGAAAGTACAAAGGAAAGCTACCCTAGAAGTTCTTTAATTGTGGAAGAATTAGACATTTTCCCTCAAAATGTCCCTATCCTAGAATGGATGATAGTGATGATAGAGAAACCCTCTAAAAAGTTCAAGAAGAGAAACGCAAGAAACAAGAAGAAGGTTAATGAAAAGAAGAACATCTTTTACACCATGGAAGATAATGAATATGAAGAATCAAGTGAAGATGAGGAAACTGAAATTATATTCATCGGTATAGTGACTCAAGATGATGAATTAGATGTGGAAGGAGAGGTGGACCTGAAAGATAAACTCATAAGTGCTATTGAAGAATTGAGAAAGAGAAGAATGAAGAATAAAGAGTCAAACCAAATGATTGTTTATTTGAAGACCCAGCTTCAAGAGGCCAAGAATATTGAAGAGGACCTAGAATTGCATCTCAAGAAGAGAATACAAGACTCTAAAAGATTTTTTGCAGAAATCACTCTACTTGGAAAGAAGCTTGATGAAGAACCTCTTAAATCAAAGTTTGAGAACAACTCAAAGACTCTATAAGACATCCTAAAAAACCAAAGACCACCAAGTGACAAAACTGGATTAGGATAGACAAAAAGAGTTATGTTGGTGCACTTATGAGTCCAATTGAAAATAAAGACATTCATAAATTTGCTCCTCCTTTACATAAAAGAAATATGATTCCTAGAAGACCAATGCTAAATAGTTATCAACAAATATTTCTTGGTCATTGCTACTATTGTAATAATTTTGGACATAAAGCCTTGAATTGCAAATCAAATGTAAAGCTTCTTCCCCATAAGAAGAATGCGCCTAGTAACAATCCAAAAGAGAAAAACCTTAACTCCTTTTTACCTCTACAAAGATATGACAAAAAATCTTACAAATGCAATAAACAACTTATTCAACTTGATGAGAAATCGACGTTGTTCTCGTTTTTTGGAGGGTCAATTTTAGTAGTTTTTTTTAACTCCATTTCAAAAAGTATGTACACAGGTAGCACCATTTTTCATTTTGAGCCATTTTTTGCGATTTTCAAAATTCTTTGTCATAAAAAAAAATAATTTATTTACAAATGCATTTTTTGAAATTTTACAAAAAATAATACATTTAGTAACTATATATATAGAGAGAGAGAGAGAGAGAGAGAGAGAGGATTTTTTTTAACATTTAGAAGTTATATAGGACAAAAAATATATACATTTTGAAAGTTTTTCCTTAAAATTTTCTTTTAAATAAATAGTTTTTGGGCTAATTTATAAAAAAACAAGAAAATAAAGACAATTCAAACATTTTAAAGGTATTTTCAACTATTTTTAACGTATTCCAAGTTATTTTATGTATACAATGATATTATTTATTATTATTTTCCATAAAGTGATGATTCTCATAAACGTAACAAAAACTATACCATACATTTGTAATTAATATATTAAAAACATGATATTTAATCTCAAAATAAAATATTAAAGTCAAAACATTACAAAAAATATCTTATAAAAAAATGTGAAATTTGACATTTTTCTCAACAACATAAAATTAATCAAAAATATCAAAAACTCAAGTTTTAACAATCAATATACTTACATTTTGTTTTTAAATTTTAAGTTGAAAAAACCATGTGAAAATATTTAAACATCATAAAAAGAATAAAACTTAATAATAATAAAAACATAAGTTAAAAATTAAACATATGAAAAAATATATAACTTTTAGTAAATATAATTTTTAAATGAATAAATATTAACAAAATAATAATTAAATAGTATAAAGAGGTGGCGTGATTCCTAGAATCGTCTCCTTTAAGATCTTCCTCACCCATTATATATATTGCTTATACAAAAGCCATAAAATCTTTTAAGATTTTGTGTTTTTTTTTCATTAGTTTTTAAAATATTTTGTTATACTAATATATTATTTGGTTTTTTTAATATTGTTTCATATTTTATGTTGTTTATAGTTTAAGTTTTATATTTTGTCATTTACGTTACTTTACATTTGATATATATTTTTTAAAATATTACAAAAAGCATCGTCTCTAAAGATTGTGAAATTTGACATTTTCCTCAACAACATAAAATTAATCAAGAATATAGAATAGTATAAATGGGTGACAAGATTCTGAGAATCACCCCCTAGAGAAATTCCTCACCATTTATATATATTGTTTATACAAAAGCCACAAAGCCTTTTAAAATTTTATTTTATTTCTCGAGTTTTTAAAATATTTTGTTATACTAACATATTTATTTTGAATATTATTTCATATTTTATGTTGTTTTATAGTTTAAGTTTTATATTTTATATATATTTTAAAATATTACAAAAAATATCATATCAAAAATTTGTGAAATTTGTCATTTTCCTCAACAACATAAAACTAAACAAGAATATCCAATAAATATACTGATATTTTGTTTTTTAATTCACAATAAGTTGAAAACCATGTGAAAACATTTAAACATTATAAAAATGATAAAACAAATATATAATAATAATAAATAATAAGTTAAAAAAGCATATGAAAAAATATACAACTTTTAATCAAAGCTATGTAAAAAATATATATAAGTTTTAAACAAATACATATTAACAAAATAATAAAGAAATTTTAAATAGTATAAAGGGGCGGTATGATTACGAGAATTTTCCCCTTGTGAACTTCCTCACCCCTTATAAATATTGCTTATACAAAATCCACAAAACCTTTTAAGATTTTATTTTTTTATTTTTTTATTTGGTTTTTAAAATATTTTTTGTAGTAACATATTATTTGGTATTTTTAATATTGTTCATATTTTATGTAATAGTTTAAGTTTTATATTTTATAATTTATATTGTTTTACATTTTTTTATATTTTTTAAAAATATTACAAAAAATATCCTATCAAAAAATTGTGAAATTTGGCATTTTCCTTTACAACATAAAACTAATTAAGAATATCAAAAACTCATTTTCAACAAACAATATACTTACATTTTATTTTTTAATTTACAATAAATTGAAAAAACCATAAAAAATAAATAAATTATAATAATAATAAAAACATAAGTTGAAAAAAAATGAAAAAATATATAACTTTTAAACAAAACCATAATATATATATATATATTAAACAAATGCATATTATTAAAATAATTTAGAAAATTTAAATAGTATAAAGGGGTCGCTATTCTCACTCCTTATATATATTTCTTGTACAAAATCTTGTACAAAAACTACAAAACCTTTGAAGATTTTTATTTTAATTTCTTCTCTCATTTTTAAAATATTTTGTTATAGTAACATTTTAATTTTTATTAATATTGTTTTATATTTTATGTTGTTTTATAGTAACATTTTAATTTTTATTAATATTGTTTTATATTTTATGTTGTTTTATAGTTTAAATTTTATATTTTATTATTTAAATAGTCTTATTTATTTAAAATATTTTGTTATTTTTCATCATTTTTTTGTTATGATATTTTTTTAAACTATTATTTTTTTAAAGTGGGCGTAAATTTTCTAATTTTTTTTAAGAATATTTAATATTTTCAATTTTGTTGTATTTTGATGTTTTTGTTATAATTTGTTTTGTTATTTAATTGTTTTTAATGTGTTTAATGTTTTATTATTATTATTATTATTATTATGATTTTTTTGCATTTTTTATTTTATTTTTAGGAGTGTTGGTTCACAATGTGCTCCTCATGTCAGAAATTCCTTTATTTTATATGGAAAGAGTGGTCTAATAATTTATGGAGTAATTTTTGTTTATTATAGTGTAATTTTTATAGTGTTACTAAGAGGTTTAATAAATATGAGTTTAAATTATAATAAAATGATATAATTATGCATTTTTTTGAAAAACTAGGCTACTAGTAGCATCAATTTTAATTTTGGGGCTTGGTTTTAAGGTTATTTTAAATAACAAGAAGGATTGTTTTTCGTCAATGTCCACATTTTTAGGCCCCCCAAAATAGTGGTGCTACTGGTAGCACTGCTTTTTGATTTAGAGGTGTTTGTTGGTGTTTTTTCCACAAAAGTATGATTTTTTATGGTTAGATTTCTCATTTTGAGTATAAAGTTATCTTCAAGTTGTATAACATGGTAATAACCATGGACATGTAGCTAGAGAATGTAAACTCATGACTCCTATAGAGAAAGGTATCACAACTAATTTTGAAGACAAGAAATAGAGAAAGGACTCGAAGAAAAAGGAAGTAGTGGAGAAGAAGAGAGAATCTATGATAGCTTTACATGCAACAGAAAATAAAAATCTATGGCATCTTGATATTGGATGTTCAAAACACATGATAGGAGTCCCAAACAAGTTCATAAGCCTAAGAAGAGAAAATAAAAAGTTAAATTTGAAGATAACATATCCTCAAAGATAATTGGAAAAGGTACAATTGCTATCAGAGAAAACAAAATCAAAGCAGAAAATGTGTTGCTAGTTGAAAATATAAAGCCTAATATCCTCAATGTGAGGAAAACATGTGATTAAGAGAAAATTTTCATATTTGATTATGAGAAATGTGAAATCAGAAAAAAAAGGAATCGGGAAAACTTGTTGGGAGCGATGTTAGTAAATCAAGCAATGTATATATCCTAGAAAATGAAGAGCAATGCTACATGAGTATGATTGATGAAAGTTGGCTTTGGCACAAAAGGATGGGGCACTTGAACTTTGACAATCTTATGAAAGTAAGTAAGAAGGAAGTTGTAAGAGACTTTCCAAATATTGTAAAGCTTCTAAACTCAGTTTGTAAACATGTGCAGTAGACTAAATCCAGCTTCAAAGTCAAGGGACATACAACCTCTCAATGATTGAAAATAGTTCACATAGATCTTTGTGGACCAACAAGAACTAAAATTTTGCAAGGAGGGTATTATTTCATGTTGATCATTGATGATTATACAAGGATGACTTGGGTGACATTTCTCAAAGAAAAATTAGAAGATTTTGAAAAGTTTACAATTTTCAAAGCAATGGTTGGTAATGAGACAAATTAGAAAATAAAATTTCTAAGGTCAGATAATGGAGGAGAGTTTACCTCAAACGAATTCAATGAGTTTTGTGAGATGCACGGAGTTAAAAGAAAATTTTAATCTCCAAGTACTCCTAAGCAGAATGGTGTTGTGGAAAGAAAGAATCGAACAGTTCAAGAAGCAACCAAAACTATGTTGAATGAAGAAAAACTATCGGATGCGTATTGGAGAAAAGCAATATGCATAGTTTTCTATATGCTTAACAAATGAAAACTCAGAGTGAATAATGACAAGAATCCTTATGGACTATGGTATGGTGTTAAAATATTGTAACTTCGGAAGATATTATAGTTGTATCCCTCCTTCGGGAGTTGTCACTGATGTAATTGGTCATGTAAGTGTCACTCAGAGAATAAATGTAAACCTTCGGATGTAAGTCGGGTCAATAGTACCCTTGAGTCATTATAATAAATATTTTTTTGATGTCCTACTAGTCAAGTTGAACCTTTTAGTTAGAAAAGTCATCCCAGTTAGGTTTTAGGACAAGTCAAGAGTCAAATATAAATAGGGAGGCAGCTCCTTCATTTGTAATCACTTCACTCAAGCAAGTTTGCAAGAGAGAGAATAATAAGTGCACCAGAAAGAAGAGAGAAGTAGTTGTCTTGGGTTTTACATTGTTTTGGTTGAGTTCTATACTAAGGAAGTTTTGTTGGGTTTTCTCCCCCACGAGGGTTTCCTAGGATAATTTTTTTGTTCTCTTGTGTGACTGTACTTGTTGTTCTTTCAGTGATCCTACCATCTTGAATTTTTTTAGAATATCATATATGTAATAAGAAAACTTAACATGGTATCATAGCCATCCTGAAAGGAGACATTGTGCAGCTAGTGTTTATTGTTCTGAACAATTCCCTCGACAGATCAACTAGAAAATAAGGTTAGCTCAAGTCTCCCTAGAAGGGAACATATTTTTGTGAAGAAAGAACTGAATTCTGAGAAGTTTCATTTTTGGGACCGCCACTACACTACAACAAAATACTCTTTTGGGAGCGGTTTTGGCTTGTGGTGGTTTTTTTAAACCCCTCCCCAAAAAAAATTTAGGTCTTTGTGGGCAGTTCTTAAAAAGTCCTAAAAAATGGACTTTTTCGGGGCGGTTTTTAAAACCCCGCCCCCAAAAGTCCAATTCTTAGGACAAATTTTTTTGGGGGGGGTTTAAGAACGGCCTGCAAAGACATAATTTTTTTTTTTTTTTGGGGGGGGGGGGTTGGAAAGACCCCCCTTAAAGGTTTACCTGATAGTTTTTAAAGAACATAAAAAATGGGTTTGATGAGTTCATGTGTGGGAAGCAACAAGTCTATCCTAGATTTAATGAAACCATTGTCCATATAGATTAAGTAATTGCTGCAAAAATTACATTCTTGAAATGACCATGATAACTTTAGTCAACCAATTTGAATGTTCAAGTTCCTGTAGCAAAACAAGAAATTAAGTTGGTTCCCAAACTAGTCATTGAGAGTGACATCTTCTGAAACTTTATTTTGGGTATTTGTGTTAACAAGAAAAATAGATGTTAATTAGCAACTGAACCTTTTGAAATTTTGTAAGTACTCTAGTTATTGACAGAGTTCTATAAGAATCATTTGACTATGCATGCCCAAGCAAATTGTAGATAGCAGGAAATTACTTGTAAAGAATACATAATCCAAACAAGACATAATTGCACCCACTTAGTAGATTACCGTCACTATGTTCAAATTGAAGCATTATAAATATACAGTTATTATTTACAATGCATGGGTCTTGGGTGGTAGGCATTTTTGGTAAAGTATATTCTTCAGAAGTTCAAACTATTTCACCATTATTAGCACAACCATGCTTAATATCTCAAGGAACCATTGAATATAATAAACTGGATGAGTATCTTAAGGCAACTTGAACATGTTAATCTAGACATCTTTGGCTACCATGGTGTTTGGTTGATAAAAACATAATAGGTACAATGAGCTGGTATATGTGCTCGATTCATGTAAGAGTAAATATTTCAAGTCAAAAGTTATTTACAACTTGCAATTGCACATGGATCTAAGTTACATTGACAAAATCTATCAAAGAACAAAATTATTTTGGCTTGTGCCAATAAAAGGAAAAGGAATATGATTAGAGGCTTAGACAAGTATTCCATCACGATACTAAGATTACATTAAATTGAATAATGTTGATCCATCGATAACAACATATCATACATGCCACAAAGTAATTTGGCAATGCATTTTCATACTATTGAGAATAATGAAGCTTGTCAATAAAATTGTTGGTTGAGAATGATAGCAATTCCTACAAAACGTTATTGATTTTGTAGTTTTGAGTTTAGTTACATGATGGAGCATGGTTAGCAATTATTGGTCTGAATGCTTTTGTCAATTGTAAGCTGCAGATAAAATGTTCTTCATTGAACAGATGAAGCAAAAATAAAGCCTATTTCTGGGGGGAATTCCAGAAATTTTTTTTTGCAGTAATTGCTATCATTATCAACCAACAATTTTATTGACAAGCTTCATTATGGTTTCATTAAATCTAGGATAGACTTGCTGCTTCCCACACATGAAATTATCACACCCAATTTTTTTTCTTTACAAAAGGAGATTCTGGAGAAAATTATCACAGAACCATTCATATCCTTTTTTCAACATTCCTTAATGGTGACAAATACCCTCACATTCCTATGCATTTTTTTTGTTCTTCGTATGCTTTACCACACAAGTTCCTATTTTAATTTGAAAGTTGGGATCAAGAGTTCCAAGAAGATGGAGGCAAGGCTGATGTAGGAACATGGGGAGTAGTAGTGGAATCTCTGATGATTACATTCACGTCGTGGTTGAATTCTGAGGAAGAAGAGAATGATGATGGTCATGGTCCTGTTCAAATTCTCACTTGACAACTGACAGAAGGATGATATCGTGATGGAGGACTGTTCGATCAATGCAAGAAGAAGAGATGATGAATCCATTGCGAAATAATTGATAATCATAAGCCTTTAGAGGCTATGTGAAGCCCGCAGAGGGTTTGTAGAAGAAAAGAAGAAGCTCAAAGGACCTTGTAGGATCCTGCAGAGGGCATGAGGGAGACTAGAGGGTTCCCATAGAATCTTAGACAAGGCTTAATATGCGTGGAAAGGGTTTGAAGAAACAAAAATACATGAAAATACAAAGAATACCACGTTCAATAAGAGAAAGAGGAATGCATGCAAAGACTAAGGGACCATTCGATCGGATGATCGACGATGGTGATTAACTTCATCATTAGGAATTATCCCACATTTTCTATGAAGTTTTATTTACATGTGTTTATATAGATTGACCATCGCTTTACTTATCGACGCGTAAGACAAAAGGTTATGGTGGGAGCTCTAGGTGATTGGAATCCATGAGAAGATCACCAACCCAGAGCCTGGGACGACCTGTTAGGCACCGTAACCTTTTGGCGAATGTGGAATTGAGATGGACAGTGTTGTGTTCTATTAGAAGGCTGAGCAAAATATTAGCATACATTATTTCCTCCTACAATCCCTAAAGGAGATGAGTACTAAAGTTTTGCAAGGGATGGAGGATGCTTTGTCCTATCATGTGTTAATAAATCCCAATACCTATGATTCCTTCGAGAGGTAAACCCCTCAAGTATCTTGGGAGCAGGTTATAGACCTAAATGAGGAGACTAGAGAGACTATAGGAAAGAATAAGTCAAGAAAGGAGGTAATGATTAAGAAACAAAGAATATAGAGAAAGGATAAGGACAAAGGAACTAAATAGAAAATAGAAACACCCTTGATGGAACTCAACACACATGATAACAACCCATTAAAGTACAAGGAAAAGGGATAAGCTCCAGAGAAAATTGTACAAGCATCAATGTTACGGAGAGAAATTCCTATGGCTTGGGGTACCACAACAGACAGCTTGACTCCAGAAATCAATCCTTTCCAATATGCAGTAGAAATTAAATGTCTAACACTAAAGGATCAGACCTCATACCTTATTCCAGACGGTTGAAGTAGATCCCCGTTGAGCTTTCCAATATTCAGCTTGAATTGATCTGTTACTTCCTCAACAACAAGTAAACAATACAAGCATTCTATATATCATGGTGTTAGATCTATTCTTGCATATATAATCAATAATGTATAAGCATTTGACATAATCCAATGGAGAACATATTCATTCAAACACACATTATTGGACAGGAAAAGATATTTCTATTAATATAAATCAGAGATTACAAGATACAAACTTTGACGGCACGTTTGCGAACCGGAGAAACTAAATCCCCCACTTGGGCCTCCACCACTTCAATCCTCCATCTCTCGATAGCAATCTCACAAGCAAAAGGTAAGCTTGGGAAGAACACAAAAGTGCTCCAAGTGACAAAGGGATGCAGACTCAAGCATAAGTTCTGGAAACAATGGACTATACTTTTGTTGCTCTCAATTCTCTCTTATGCCTTCAATGTACCAAGGGGTTCCTTATATAGCTTTCCAAAGGGGTAATGAAAGGTCGAATCCGAGCGATCTCAAGGCATAGGGAAGGCCAGGAGTCAAATGAGTCAGATCCATGTCAAGGAAAACTCCAAAAGGATTTGGATTATGCACACTTCCTGATGTACGCAGTTTTAGTGGTCAAACCCGTGTATGTACGCGCTTATAGGTTTAAAAGTCACGTATATCATTTTTCATATGTTTTTAGGGATGATCAAGGAAACATCAAAGGACAAAAAGTGGTCCATAGGGTCTAAGGAGTCTGCAGCAGGACAAGGGAAGGCCATACAAAGTGTGATTCACCCTAATGTGTGAGGTAAGAGGGGTCATACGATGGCCAAAATACATTATAATTCCATCCTAGAAGTGGAGTGATGAAGGATCCCAAATGGAAGACCAGCCACCCAATCAGCATAGTACAATAATACAACTCTGCATACAACTGCAAATACATATAGTAGTCCCGAATACATAAGAGTACAATGGCTATGAATAGGCATGATACATGATATCACATATGTGGTCATTGCCACATACAATATATATAGATCAGAATCTCCATGATGAATATATACAAAGGACCATGATCTCCAAAATGGCTGAAGATATACAATAGATCAAGATCTCCATAGTGGCTGGAAATGTCTGACATACACTGGGATCAAGTCACGAAAGCTGAAATCTCATGAACACTGGCACGATCAAGGAGGTAGCATATAAGAGATGGCACCAATCTGGAAAGTCTTCTACACAAACCGCTATGAGTACATGTCCTACTATGCGAATAGAGGTGTCAAGGTCGAACATAGTAGTCCATCGTCTAATTAATGGTCATTAATGTATACCATTAACAGATGCGAGATCACCCACCGATAATGAAAATGGGAATCAAGGTACTAGAGTGAAAACTAACAAGTGTGAATAAATGTGTTGAGGTCGACCACTTGAAAGGATCCATCGATCAGGGGACATTGATGTATTCCCAAGAAACTGTCGATGGTGAGAGAACCTGCCACTGATGACTGCAAGTCTCAAGGCACTCAAAATGACTCTAGAATCCAATCCTAGAATAAATTATCTGAGGTCGATGGGATGAAATCCACTGGACGAAGGGAATTAAGGCATCCCCCATCATCCAACACGAGGTACTCAGCAAAGCTGTATAATGTGGAAGGACTCGATCATAAAGTGCACGAACCAATAACTGTACCGGGAATGGCTGACATGCAAAGTCAAGATAATTGAGGAATGGCTGACTCAGGTTTCAAATTCCTTCAAACAAGATCATAACGATGTATGGTGACTGAATGAAGGCAGCATAGACTCGATATACAAAGTGGGACATCTCTGTGACACAGGAGGCATCAACAAAGGCTCCATAGGGACTGGAAGCTTAACCAGTCGGTGGAGATAAACTCAGATAAATGAGTAAAGATCCTAAAGTCAAACTATAACCCAACCAATGGATGTGATATATAGTGCTTTGTTCGAAGGCGACACGACTCGACAGCTGCCAAAGATAACATCTTTCCTTGTTCGGCTTTTTGGTTTTTTTATTTTTTTGGAATTTTTCAGTTATTTGAAAAGCTTGAAAAAAGAATAAACTAGCTTTATAGTTACAAAATAGGAGGAGATGAGTGTCATAAGGGAAAACAAACTAGTTCCAAGTAGTGGAACATACCTATGCTCAATGCAAGGATACATGTGTAGGATATTGACACTCGGGCGAAAATCCCCTCCCGGTAAAAAGGGAATCAAGTTGCGAAGGATATAAAAAATGGCTCTGCATAGCTAGACATGAGAAAAGCTCAGGCTATATGGCTGAAACACAATGTCAGGGGAGATGGCATAAAGCTCATTAATGCAGGCAAAGCTCATGATAATGCATTCACAACTTGGAATGAGGGAGTCCTGAGGGAAATAGGCCAACAAAAGATCAAGAGGAGTATGAGGCTCTTGCAAAATGTCATGGCGATACTATACAACAAACTCCCAGACCTAAGAGAGGAATCACAACATGGGTACCAAATGCAAAGGGGAGCTAACTAGGGTACCCATGTATAGAAAATCTCTACCATTCACATAATATCACTTCTAATAGCAGCATGAAGGTTCTGTGATACCATGGAATGGGTTCATTCCTAAGGTTAAGATGGAACGGTCATAAGGCAATGCATAAGTGCAAGTGGATGTGAAATCCTAGCCTATATGCCAGTTCAAACATAATACCTATGATAAGAATGAACGGGTCGAAACCTCAGAGAGAGTGTATAAAAAAATGGCCCCTACATGACAACCATATTAGTCCAAAACAACCCAAAATATTCAACAAAGAATCCAAACTATAGAATATAGGGAGGAATGATCATGACAACCGCACCCAAAGGAAACAATGTGGTGGATGATGGGACATAAAAAAAGTAAGGTGTAGACCCAATGTTCACGCATCCACTACCACCCCTATGAGGGTGACCACCGGTGTAAAGACCGAGCAAAAGGAATACAAATCCTCCAAAAATGGAGTAGAGGATGGAATATGACCATTCCCAAATCTATGAGCACGGTAAGGGGCTGTAATGCCCCCAAGTCTGACACCAGGGTCCGTACTAGGACCAAGGATGGGTGATAGGATACCAGGCATGCCGAAAATAAAAGGACCCAAACTCAAAAGAGCATAAATATACTCAAGTAACTGCGATCCCAAAGGCCAACTAGTGCACAAAGTGCACACTCCTAAGAAAATCTACAGCCAAAATACAAGCAAACCAAGGGGAGGATATGTGAGCTCCCTAATGCAGCAGGTATGTCTCGCCTAGGAGAGGCTTGAAACTCCCATGCACTACAAGCAGAGGTATGTAACCAATTATTGTGGCCCTCAGCTTCAACGCGTAAAGCGACTATGCTGTCTGACCCCAACCTGGTTGGGACATCTGCAGAATAACCCCTGCAAAGTACCCCCTCGATATCCTAGGTAAGGCCACTAAGGTCACCTCAATATAATCAATGCTCAGGTGGATAGTTGCAGGTGGGATTGATCATATGGGCAGGGTAGCAAAGCCCAAAACTCTCGAAAGAGCCCCCATATACGAATACAATCCTGGAAATATCTTCGGTGCTACTCAGTTATGACTAGGGGTCATCCCAATCAATAACCACTCACACTGCCTCATGCTTAACTCCCTTTTGAGAGGAGGATCCTGAGAAACACTGGTTATATCAAGGAATTTCACACTCTCACCTGGACAGACACATACATGTTGTTGTTTAGTGATCTTGGAGAATTGACTTACAATGAACTATTCCAAGATCCTAAAACCTAAGCTTGTTGGTGCACCCTAGAAAAGAAAAGAGTGTAATTCATTTTAATTTAGCGTTGATTTTAATTGGCTGTAATTACTCAAAGGGAAATGGCTGTGTAACTAATGAAGTTATGACTCAACAGTGAAGTAAATATGCACACCATAACAAACAATGCTAAGTGCAATCTTTGTCAAATGAAAAATAGGGTATGCCACTACATGAGATGCATAAATATATATTCCTTTCCGAATGCCAATGCAATCCTTCCTATATGAAATCCTAAAAACAACTCTCATCCAAGCAATCCAATGCAAGTACCTCCTCAAATCCATATCTAAGATGCAACTAAGAGTGCAACTACTTTGTATTTTTCAATATAAACGAATGAAAAATGCAATAAAATTCATCTAAAACTCTCGGTCTCTGCAGGAAGTATAAAAGACAAGCCCAACAAGACACCGAGACAAAAAGAGTAATGCACTAATGGCAAAACAAAAAGGATAAATGACTAAAACTACTTTCAAAGAAAAATCAATGAAAAAGTGGTCTCTGGTCACAAAAGAATCATCCAACAGACAACATTAGACCCAAGGAAGACCCAACCACACTCACAACCCACCCAGCAACTTCCCACAACATCAAAATCACCAAAAGGGAGGATGTACGCGACTGTATAAAGAACAGTTGCGTATATACGTGAATTTTGGCCAAAAATCTTCGTATGTACGCGACTTTTGTCCAAAACCCCGCATATACAAAGAAGGTAGTTGTAAAAAGTAGGCCAAGGCCAAACCAATAAAGGGGAGTGTCAATGGACAAACATACTATAAAATGCAACACAGAAACATGGAGAAACAAAGAGCAAGTCAATAATATCAAGCCCATTGTGCCCCCAACCCCAAAGAAAAACAAGGAACATCCCCAGCGGAGTCGCCAATTCTGTTACAGAGAGAAATTCCTATGGCTTGGGGTACCACAACAGACAGCTTGACTCCAGAAATCAATCCTTTCCAATATGCAATAGAAATTAAATGTCTAACACTAAAGGATCAGACCTTGTACCTTATTCTGGATGGTTGAACTAGATCCCCATTGAGCTTTCCAATCTTCAGCTTGAATTGATCTGTTACTTCCTCAACAACAAGTAAACAATACAAGCATTCTATATTTCATGGTGTTAGATCTATTCTAGCATATATAATCAATAATGTATAAGCATTTGACATAATCCAATGGAGAACATATTCATTCAAACACACATTATTGGACAGGAAAAGATATTTCTATTAATATAAATCAGAGATTACAAGATACAACCTCTGACGGCACATCTGGGAACTGGAGAAACTGAATCCCCCACTTGGGCCTCCACCACTTCAATCCTCCATCTCTCGATAGCAAGCTCACAAGAAAAAGGCAAGCTTGGGAAGAACACAAAAGTGCTCCAAGTGACAAAGGGATGCATACTCAAGCATAAGTTCTGGCAACAATGGACTATAGTTTCGTTGCTCTCAATTCTCTCTTATGCCTTCAATGTACCAAGGGGTTCCTTATATAGCTTTTCAAAGGGGTAATGAAAGGTCGAATCCGAGCGATCTCAAGGCATAGGGAAGGCCAGGAGTCAAATGAGTCAGATCCATGTCAAGGAAAACTCTAAAAGGATTTGGATTATGCACACATCCTGATGTACATGGTTTTAGTGGTCAAAACTACGTATGTACGTGCTTATAGGTTTAAAATTCACTTATATCATTTTTCATATGTTTTTAGGGATGATCAAGGAAACATCAAAGGACAAAAAGTGGTCCATAGGGTCTAAGGAGTCTGCAGCGAGACAGGGGAAGGCCATACAAAGTGTGATTCACCTAGAGTGGTGAAATCCGCTATAACAATCAATCAATAGGAGAATGAGAACTAGATCACAATATGTTAAGAAGGCATAAATCACTCCACCTAGGCTTGCCACCATCAATATAGATGAATATATTCTTAGTCCCCACAAACATAACCAAAACATTGATGAACAATAGGATAGAGGGTTGGATCATTCCAATATTATTCAAATACAAAATATGTTGATGGAACTATAATGTTCTAGGTTGCAGATATTGTAGTGGAATACAACAACATAGTAGAAAATAAGGAAAAAAGGTAATGGTAGCAACACATCACAACTTAAACATCAATTACTTACAATGTAAGAAAAAAATAGATTATGAAAATTTAGTAGTTTGATAGTCAAATACAACTTGAGGAAAAAAAACAAAGACTTGAGGAGTGAATTGAGTGAGTGTTAAGGGGAATTATATGGAAAAAACTAAAAAAACAACCATCTTAGAGGCCACCATCTCAAAAATAATTAAGCTATTAGTAGACTTATTGAGTTGTAGACCACCTTCAAGTATATATACCATCTTCATCAAGGAGATGTGGCATAAGTTTGAATTGAATGTGTTGGTAGAACAAATTCCTATCACATTGGATACACCCAAAGGAATTGTAGAAGTATGATAGCAGAGAAGTGAGGAAGATAAATATTTAATGAGTGAGTTATACATGCATAGCGACATCCTCCCTCATCCATTCATATGGTCTCCCAATCCATATGTGGGAGATGTTTAGTTGAGATCCTTGTGCTCTTGGATGAGTTATGAGGCAACAAGGGATAAGGACATGTAGGAGTATTTTACTTTTAGTAAAATTTGAGCACTAGAAGTAAGTAGCGTTCCTTAAATCTTTTCATTCTTTTGGCTGATTTTAGATGATGTTTAAATAATAATCATTTGAGCATATTCGAATGAGGAAGTAGAGGTGATGCTTGAGAAAGATCATGAAGGAATGAGGATATGAAGGGATTATGTCCCCTCCAACTTCCAGCAAAACTAGACCTTAAACTCATATTTACTGAAGTCATCGAAGAGCTCAAATCACTAAGAGATGGCCAACACATTTTCAGGAGCTAACTATTGGAGACATTTAAGCTTAAGTTCTTGAACCATCTGAGACAAACTCCCCTAATCAAGGGAATAACTCAGAGATCAGTTGTAATATCTATTTCATATAAATTACCAATCAAATGAGAGGTCTAGGCTTTTCTTCACTATCTCTTCTCTTATCTAGCATTTTGAGTTTTCAGCATTGTTATCACAATATTCATGTTATGTAATTTCCAGCTTTGTGAATAAGAAGAACTTCTTGAAGTAATTGAGGTGATATGATCTTTTTAGGTTCTTAGCAAGATCTTGAGTAAGATCCCATTCAAGGTGTATAAATAACCCATTCATTTCCATAAATATTCTCATGTTTATGCAATTCTTTAATTCCACTTATAGTTATTGTAATAGATTTCATAGTTCTTGTAGTAAGATTACAAAATCTAGTTTTTGTAGTAATTTATGCCATATTCTTTCAGTCCTGTTATATTATGTGGTTATTAACATATAAATCATTTTTATAATCCTTCGAATCATATCCATCATTGAGTATCTTTGTTTTCCTTATCAAATTAATCATCCAAGACAACGTTGATCTCCTTCATCACGTCCTATTGATAACTTGAGCAAAGTAGTGAATGCACTATCTTGTTAGATAAAGAGCCAAAGGAAAAAATAGTTATATTGACCATCTTGTTTACTTTATGATTCTAGTAGTTGATTTTAAATTCATAGACTACTTGTGTAGATTCATATGCTTTGCAAAACATCTCATAAGTTTGCACATTCTTTGGGTTAACAAAGAAAGGAAGGGCTTGTGTGATACAACAATCTTGTTTTAATCCCAAGCCCCCATCAGATTAAGCAACCATTCAAAGTTAGTTTCCCCATTTATGATCATTGATACAACAATATTGTTGCAATCCCAAGCCCCATCAAACTGAGCAACCATTCAAACCTAGTTTACTGTGTATTTCCAAGGTAAAATCTCTATGTTTATGATGGGTTTGATTTATTGTTATGTAATCTCTATTTGATGGGATTATAGTTTAGTTGAATTTGAATGGAAAACTATGGAGATTACAGATTCTATTTATATTAATTATCAAATAGATTCGATTCATTTTAGTCATTTAATTGACTACAACATCATACACATTTAAACCATCCATTCCACTTGAGGTTTGAGATTAATGGTTGTTGTAGTTTGGTTGTTGCATTTATTTATCCAAATTTCTAATTGTCTTAGTTTCATGTTGTTCCTTGTTTATTTATGTTGTTGGAATTTAGGTGGGCCATACTCAACAATACATGGTTTATTGAGGTTTTGTATTAGTTAGACATGCCTTACATGTCCTTGGTGTGAGTTGTTCTATTTGGAAATGTGTGGTACCTCCTTCCTCTTGGATTTACAATGAGTTGAAACCTAGAACCAACAATCTATGTTTTGGATTGATATGTACATAGAAGTGTTCCCACTCCATTAGAGCATTGGGTATGTAATTTGGTTAAGGTAATGTTGTCCTTAAAAATCCATTCGGAGTTTATTTGTTTTTCCATATGTAAAAAGAATGATGGTAATTGTGTAGAGGGAACTACACTTATTTAAAGGGAATCAAAGAATGGCTATAGAAAAATGCTATGTGAATGTTACAAATTGCTTATCACTTTATCATGCATCTCGATGCTTCACTCACCCTATGTTGGATGAGTGTGGATGCAACATTTATTAATACATCTTGAAAGTTATATTTCATGCCATGTTTTGCACCATTTAGTTGGGTTGAAAGCATATAAGTATAATAGTAGGAAACAATGTTAGAATGTTGTCCTTACTTTTGTCACAAGAAACTCTGTAATAAAGTGATTGGGAAAGCTTTGGTTGGAGCATTGCGATAATTAAGCTTGTATCATGCAAGAATTTGGTTCTTGCTTGAAGGAATATTTCCATAGATTGAAAACTTTATACTCCTTAGCATTACAACATTTCCACCTTCAAATCATTGAAACATTCTTCCCATTTGAGTGTTGGCTAGAATTTACATGTATATACATGTTGAGAATTGGGTAATGTTACCATTTATTATTGCTAGGGCATATTTTTAATGGGATGCTATAATATGTTATCACTTTATCGATGGAGTATCGATAATTTGTAAATGCTAGAAGCTAATGCTACATCCATAATTTGGACGATGTGTTGTTGTGTAAAAACTACAACCAATTATTGGAACCATTCTTGTAGTCTTATAATGTTGGGGTTTTAGAAGGGATGTATGCACATTGTATTCTTATTGTATACTTGAACAATATTTACAACTAATCATTTTTGGGATAGATGAGCATGTTGAGTATTGGGTAGAGTGTGAAAAGGTTAGTGAGAAGAGAATATGATTGGTATTCCATTAAAAGGAGTCAATTTGTGTATTTTTAATCAATTGAATTGAGCAATTGTGATTTTGTTGCCTCATAGATTGCAAGAGAAAAGATTTGTTCTATTTTAGCATTTCCATAGAGTAATGGTTTTCCACTATTGTCATTTGCCTTGGAATTACCATCCTAACAAGAAAAACCATCCTATAATACCTTCGGAGGACCAAGTAGGAAAGTCTAGTTTTCAATGGATTGATTTGGCATTAATAAATAAACATTATAATCAATCATGAGTAGAGGTTGTAGAATACTATTTTCATTTCCACAAAGGATCCATGTTGGTGAATCAAGTGGTCTATAATTCCCTCGTTAACAGATCAAAGGTGTATCCAACTTTTCATTATACATGTACATACATAAAAAAAACCAACAAAGGAGAAGGAAGCTAAACAAATTTAACAAACATCCCAAAACCAATCTAGTAATATGTTTTTTTCCTAACATAAATGAGAATGATATTACATTAAAAAAAAGAGGTTTTGGCCTAACCAAATGACTTAAACACACAAAATTGAGGACTCTGAACTTAGCCTTTAAACTTGGCTTTCGGGACAATCTTCCTCCCCACACATACATGGAGATGATAAGATAGTTATTCCTCCTACATCTCCAGTTCCTTTTAGTTTCATGAGATCATGAGTAGATTCTAATAAATCGCTAACACAATAAAATGTAGAAACAAAACATGGCTACACTATATTACAATTCCTTCTTCTTATCACCATTGGTTGTGTGGCTTTCTTTTTAATTTACCACAGTTGTCCAAGTATCCTTCTTCTCTTATTTGGAGGTTATGGGTTTATCATAGGCTCTTCTTCCTCTACTTGATTTTCCTAACTCAATGAAGGCTTGGGGTTGTTATGTGAGACCTCATTTGGAATAAAATAAGGTGTCCCAACATATACCTCCTTTAGTGGGGGATCCCATTGTTCTTGAGGAGTTGATTCTTGATGCAAAGAGGGTTCCATTTTTAGGAGGGGCTTACTGACCTCATCTTGAACTGGGTTGGTCCATGCATGTTAACCTAGACTACCAAATAAGAACTAAATATTGAATCTCTAACCTAGATGTAACAATATGGCTCATGAGTGATGTGTCATAAGGACTTAAGAGAACACATAATATCTATGGAGGGAATATTCTTTCAACTACAAGTGGGATATGTTTGTATTTTGAGATTTATAACATAGATAATGGATATCTTGGCCCACACCATGGTATAGGGTTTAAATTTATAGCCTAAGTTCACACCATTTATTTACGGGGTCATGGACCATCACATAGCATGAATATACATAGAAAATACATAGTCTACATGTGAGATATGGTCATCATTTTGAAAACTTGCACATAGGGGATCGTTCTTGATGCATAACTTAAAATATAGTCAAAACTATGGTATTAAGCTGTAACATTTTCCTCTAAATCTCATGCTCCATTCACATATATATTTTTGGTAAAATTCCTTAAGAATAATGTCTTGGTGGTTGAATTACAACCTTTCATTAGTAGGACGACTCATGAATTGTATGGGAAAATATGGAGTGACCTGCCAATGAGCGACTTGCTGATCACAACAAATTCATTTGCAACCTACCAATGAGTGACTTGGTGATCACAACAAATTGATTTGCAAAATGCTACATGTAATAGTGGAACAACATGAAAATGAAGTAAATTAGTTTTGTATTCTTGGTAATAAGATGGAAAAAATGAAAATAAACTAACATTTTTACTCTAGAAGAAGGTTTTTTTTCACAACATGATTTTTAGATTAATTAGAATAGGAATTTAAGGTAATAGCAATTTAAGGTATGTTTTGGGGAATGGATAGTAAAAAAACACAAATAACAAAAAAACATATAAAAGAAGTACATATATATATATATAAAATATTTAAAAAAACACAAGGTATCAAATGGCGGCATTTTTCCAAGTTACTATGTGTTTTTTGAGGGGTTCTTTGGTTTTGGGAGGATGAGGTATCAAATGGAGACATTTTTTTCAAGTTACTGTGTGTTTTTTTGAGGGGTGATTTTGTTTCGGGAGGACGATGTGTGGATAGAAGATACCAAGTTACAGTGCCATAACAAGCTTCCCATATGATACGACATCCATCAATGTAGGCCAAGAGCTCATTTGTGGGTTGGGTCTGCATATTTTGGGTCATTTTATATTATAGGGAGAACAAAACCACATGGGAAGAGAGAATACGGAAGAAATATGGTGTATCACCCATTTCCTAAGTCGATTTGCGAATATTTGGTTATCCTAGTACTATTGGGCATATTTTGGGAAGCCTACCCTCTTTTTGTGACTATACGCTACCATTATTAGCATAGAAGTAAACACTATAGTTAATCATTTCCTACATCATCAAAGGGAATCAATTCATTGTTATTTGGAGGACCCTAAGAAGTCCTTTCAGCTATACCAGCAGTCTGTGAATCCACACACACCTACATGTAAACTTTATGTTTTGTGGCCATCCACAAAGTGATTTCTATACTCTGTTTTATCTTTACATTTTGATTTCTATTGGCTCTATTTCATTGAGGGATTAATTTCTTGATTGATTTAGTTAATTCATAATTTAATTATGTATGAATCTGCATTGATTAATGAGAGTATTAGATCGATTCAAAATCTGGAATGTTCATATAATGAACTTGCCAGAGTAGGGAAAGTAAAGACTAAAACTTGTTGTTTACCCATCAGTAGGGGCAAGAACAATGGAATAAATGGTTAAGGTAGAAGTGTAAGGGAAACTATCCTATAAAAATACTTCAATATAATATTTTTATGGACTCTTCTTTAGAATTCCCTAATTTGGTGAGTGTTTCAAGCATTCTTGTTGTAATCACTCAGATTACAAGGTTACATACAATACAAAGAAAGAATCATACAATCATAACAGAGACAAGAGACAAGGATAGTAGGTTGAACAACAGCTTTATATTACACAATAACACATGTGGGTTCATACATACATCAAACTGAATCAAGTTCATATCTGGCTCAAAAAGCCTATATATATGATTTACAAGACAGTTACAAATAACTACTTGTCGGTTCAGTCAAATGAAATGACCTATGAAGGCTAAACTAATCTCTAATTATTCGGCTAACTATTTTAGTTGACCTAACCGACTAGATCCTCCAACATCTCCCCCAGGAACAAAACCTTTCTTCGTCCCAAAGAAACACGAGAAACCTTTTTTCATCCCAAAGAAATAGGGGAAACCTTTCTTGGGTGTCATGGCCTTGATCTGACAAACTATCAGCCCCTTAGAGTTTTTTCCAGTCGGTGTACTTGTTATTTTTTCAACCAACTTAGGTCTGGAACCAATAGAGACAGGTGCACCTTTGTTAGAGAGCCATGTAAGTTTGTAGATGATTTTTCCAGATATCTCAACAGGTGTGTCAAAGTAGAACTTACCATTATGGTATCAACTAATGATGAATTTTGTAATGATTTCTTTCTTCCCATGGAAGTTATCCATGAGAGGTACATTAATATAGCTCATGATGGTACTAGCGCTTACTTTCTGTGCTTCTTCTGTCATTTTTCTGTCTACATATGCCCATTTATTAATTTCTTCCCATAATCTTGCCCAAGAAGTTTCCTAGACTTTTTCCTTAGTGACATTCTCTAATCTTTTCATCAATGGGGTCGTCATGGACTGCAAATACTTTGCTTTGGTCGCGGATCTAGTTTTCTTTGGTACCATTTTTTCATTTGTAAGTTCATGTTTTTGCACAGGTATATTTCTCTCAGGGGTATGGTAACTCTATTTCTCAAGCTCTTCATAAAATGACATGAATTTGTCATCTAATGTGGTATTTATAGGTGGCGCGGGAGGAGATCTTGTCGATGTAGGTATTAATGGCGGATCTGATGGCAAATGACGGTCTATTGATAGATCTTTTAGTGAGCTCTGGTTTTGGCGATCTCTCTATCTATAGTCATGATGGCTTGATTGGACCGTTTGATCCTCTTGTCGATGTGCATGATGATGGAAATGTTGGCTTTATGGTCAGTAGTCGGTATGTCGATGGTTGTGATGTCGATTGTGGCTACTTCCTCCCTAAGAGTATTTCCCTGTTATTTTGATCACTGGATTTCTTATTTTTGTTGTCTTTAGGTTTTTATGGTTTTTATATATTTTGTTAATAGTTATGAAATTGTTTTATTTTTAGACTTTTCCTTATTTTTCGTACGGCTTTAGTCGGGCACCATTAACCAGTTTCTAAATACTATTCCTTGTAATGTTCTGAGTTAGACTGATCTGTTGCCATTGATTTCTTCAACGATATAGGCTCCCATCCACTATGTATGCATTTTTTTGGTTTTCCTTTCACCCGCTGGTATACAACAACGTAAGATCTCCAACTGATAAGTTCTTGTTTTTGATATTTCAGTCGTGCCATGCTTTTTGTTGTTGTTTTTGGATTTCCTAGTGTTGTATAGCAATTAGTAATTTTTCTTCTATCTTGGCTAGTTGCATTAGTCGGTACTTCTTTGCTTCTTCGATATTAATATGTAATATGTCGGCTATTACTGGTGTCTATTGTCGGAAGTGTAGTGGGACGACTACTTCTTGGCCATAAACTAGTCTGAACAGTGTTTGGTATGTATATCACTTGTATGATGTTCTATATGCCCATAATATAGTAGGAATTTTCTCATCCTAGTTGTCTTTGTCAGTGTTGTAAATTTTCGTTAATCCTCTTGTTAAGGTTTTGTTAAATGCTTCTATTGCCCCATTATACTGAGGATGATAGGATGTGCTTCGTCTCTAGTCGATTTTGAACTACTCTGTCAATGTTGTAATAGTTATGTTAATGAAATGTGATCCTTGGTCACTGATTAGAGTCAATTGACAACCAAATCTAGTAATTATATTTTCATATATGAATTTGGTAGGTACTTAACTAGAATAGGTTTCCAAAGGCTTTGCCTCTTCCCATTTAGTAACATACTCCACTATTGTTATGATGTAGTGTGCACCTATCCTTCTTGCTGGAACTAGAAATGGTCCTATAAATTTGATAGCCCAAATCTTGAATGTTAAACTTGGGTTTACCGATATTAAAGGTATCTCAGTACTAGGTAAAGGTCGACCTAAACATTGACAGCAATCACATTTACTAGCAAACCTTCGACAATGCTTGTGTAATGTCGACCACCATAGTCCTGACTATTGGATATTTTTAGCAGTCGTGTCTGATTGAAAATGTCCTCCAGGTGGGCTATAATGTGCTTCATGCATTATGTTTTCTCTTTCATGCTCTAAAACACATCGACGGAGTACTTCATCCAAGCCTATTGTTGGTAATAACTCCAAATTCAATATTCTATTCACGACTAAAACATTAATTTTTATATTACAATGAGGCGGTTGAGAACCAGCCTTTTCACCTTCCCGGGCAACTATTCAAATTCCTATTTAATTATTTATTTACAATAATCCTGACGGATTATATTCTAACAATCCCCCTCTTAATCCGAAGGGGTGTTCGTAAGTCTGACCATGTTTCTGAATCTTTCAAACTTTTCTCGTCCAAGTGCTTTGGTGAAGATGTCTGCAGCTTGATCATTTGTGGAACAATGTCGAAGATGGACTGTCTTGGCCTCTACATGATGTCGAATCAAATGATACTTTGTGTTGATGTGTTTGGTTCGATCATGGAATCTAGGATTCTTTGCCAGCTTGATTGCAGAAGTATTGTCGACCAACAATGGAGTGGAGTTCTCTTATTTTTCTTGCAAATCTTCAAGTATCTTCCTGAGCCATACTATTTCTTTCGTTGCTTCAGCTGCAGCCACATATTCTGCTTCTATTGTTGAATTTGCTGGAACTGACTGTTTGCGAGATCTCCATGAAACAGCTGCTGATCCAAGACTCATAGTGTATCCAGAAGTTGATACTCCTGTCTCCTTATTGCCATCAGAGTCTGAGTCTGAGTACCCAATAAGTTTGAAGTCATCCACTTTAGAGTACTTGAGTCCAACGTCTTGAGTCCCCTTCAAGTATCTTAGAACCCTCTTTGCAGCTGACCAGTGTCCTTCACAAGGTTTATGCATGAACCTTGAAAGTATGCCAATAACATAAGAAATATCTGGTCTAGTTGTTGTAATGTAGATAAGACTTCCTACCAGTTGTCGATACTTGGTCGCATCTTCAAATTCTTTTCCTTCGCTTGATGTGAGCTTCATTTTCTGTTCCATTGGAGTAGATATAGGATTGCATTCTGTCATACAAAATTTGTTTAGTAGTTCTCCAACATATTTTTTCTGAGATAGGAATATGTACTTAGGATGTTGAGTGACTTCAATTCCTAATTAATAGTGGAGATGTCCCATATCTGTCATTTCAAAGATCTTTTTCAAATCTTTCTTTATGGATGCTATATAGCTCTCATTGTTCCCTGTCATCAAAAGATCATCTACATACACCACAAGATACCTAACAGATCTTCCAACTTTCTTTATAAACAATGTTGCATCATCAAGATCAAAATGTTCAAAATTTAACTTCAAAAGATGCTTGGTTAACTTTTCATACCATGCGCGAGGTGCTTGTTTTAGGCCATGCAAGGATTTGACAAGCTTGCATACCTTTTGTTCTTTTCCTTTCACAACAAAGCC
>LPNX010897950.1:94947-148170 GCA_001517045.1 Pseudotsuga menziesii
TGCATTCATCACATTTATTCTTCTCTTTAGGAATGGTGGGCAAGACAAATACACCATTCTTTCTCAACAAATGAAGACTGTTATAATTTAGATGACCAAATCTTGCATGCCACAATGAGCTAGATGACATATTACCTTCTTCATGCTGAGAGAGGTAGGCATAGTTCTGAAATCTTGCTGATGAACCCTTGAGCTTCAGCAGCTTCCCATCTTCATATCCAGTCACGATGACTTGGTTGTCAGAGGACTTTCTTATTTCAACGATTCCATCAAACATGTGGATGGAATGGCCTTACTGTCGAATCTCCACCAAGGACAGCAGGCTTCTCTGCAACTCAGGAAGATAGAGAACGTTCTTCAACAAGAAATCAGGGAATCCAGGCATCTTTAGTCGAATGGTGCCCATTCCCTTTGGTTTAATACTTGAATTATCTGCAAAGTAAACTATGCCATCTATTGTTTCATTCAGTTCTTCAAAAAAGTCTTTTCTAAATGTCATATGTGATGTTGCACCAGTATCAAGCAACCAACAATCTTTATAAGATGAGAGAGAAGTCATTTCATTAAATCCAAGATTACAATGTGCAACAATACAAGAATCAAAAGATTTACTAGCATTTTGGTCATCTTTCTTTTGGTTGTGCTTGTCTTTGATGGAGTCCCATGAAGCCCAACATTGATCTGATGTGTACCCAGTCTTTCCGCAACGCTTGCACTGCAACTTTGATCTTTTGCTTCTGCCCCCTCTGCCTCTGAAATTTCTTCTTCCTCGTCCTCTCTCTTTGCCGCAATCTCCCTTGGAAGGGTCTTTGGATTGGTCTTTGCCAGCTAGGGCAGCACCAATACTAGATGCCAAAGATTGCATCTTTACAACTGTTAGTGTAATTTACAATAACAAACTTGATATGACAAAGAGAAATGAAAAAATAACCTTGCAGGTCTATAGTCTCTGCCAAGGTGAATACAATGCAAATTTATAGTGTACACGGGCTTCTTCAATACAAAATATATTAGTCAGTAGTAATATATCAATCTCAGTATCACAATGCAATATAGCAGTCTTAGTATTGGTCTTCAAGTAGGTCTTCAATAGGCTGTAGCAACACAGCAATCTCCAACACAGGTAGTCTCCAACGTAGCAGTCTTCAAGGTAGAAAATACACTGCAATCTCCAACGCAAGCAGCCTTGCATATACACTATGTATTTCAAGAAAATATGTGCACTATTCTATACAATGCAGGTCTGAGTCTCTGCACTTTTTACAATACAGTCTATGCCACAATTAACCAACAACTCATGCAGTGGTTACAGCTTTATTTTCAAAGCACAGTTACAAATTGAAAGGAAAAACGCAGCGATTCCATGCTATATCATTCATAGCAGCAATTCACAGAGAAGAAAATTCTTCATGCAATAGTCACAGTTCCAATATAGCAGTCACGAGGCTCTTTACTCAATGAAAATAAACAAATGCTTGCAGAATTTACAGGAAAACTTCACGCAAGTGATGGTGCACAGCTTCCAAAAGGGAAGTCTCTTTACGCAGCATACAACGCATATACTCAGCTCCAATATTGCATTGCAGTCTCAAAATGCAGGCAGTCTTCAACTCAAATGTGTGTGATATCAACGCAATATATCAGTTTCAATTCAGGCAGTCACAATTCTAGAATATACATAGTCCACGTACAATATATGTAGGATACATATATCAGTCACAGCATATCTATCATAGTGAATGCATTATTATATCTCAAAATCATTGTATCTTCCTCGTGCAGCACCCATCAAGTCGCAGTCTTCAAGACGCAGCCCTCAACGTAGACAATGTTAACACTGCAGCACTCTTCAAAATTTAGTTCAAACAATATGGTCGCACAACATGTATGGTGGATATATATCAGTCTATATATCAAACAATCTCTTCACCAGGAATTCGTACTTAAACCAGCGCATATATATACCACGCAGTACTTCAACACAAGGTATACACACGGGCTTCCACGTTTAGGGTTCACGCAGGTGGACAGCTTCACGCCAGGCAGCAGTCAGCAGCTCCACATTGTATGAGAGCATCAGCTTCAACCATCACACAAATTGCAGCTAAATTAACACGGAGTCTGCAAGAATACTCAACGCAGATATTTTGCAGTCACGATATCATTCTTCAACACGGTCCGAGCAGGTGTAACATGTAGTAGCAGGTCGCAGTTCGCTTTACACAGCACGTTCTTCAACACAGCCTCCACGCACAGGCTGCAATCTCTCCACGCAGGCTCAGTCACCTCAATCCTACCCCATTTATCAACAGCAAGTCGCTTTGATAAATAGTGCGCAGTCTTCACAAAAAAACAGTCAGAACGCACACAGTATATCAGTCTAGGGTTTGTGCATTCCAAAAATACATCATCTCCAACGCAGACAATGGATTTAGCACTATTCACGCATCATATATACAATCAAACAGTAAGTGGCATATAGGAAAGAGTGTAGATGAGAGGTCGCGGCAATAAGCTCTCAGCTTCAGATGGAGGAGTCACGCAGCTTTACTGGAGGAGTATAATGAGTCAACAGCTTAAAAACTCCAACAAATTACAGTAGGTATCCAATGATTTCTCTTTATTGGATAGGGAAAAAGAGGATGAAAATACAAGTCATAAAAACTTATGGAGAAGAACTCAAAATAAATTTCTGGTAAAACTGAGCTCGCAGCAACTTGGTGATGGCACACTGAGATCGCAGTCTCTTCATAAAAACACAGACATATACCTCAGCAAAATTCATTAAGGCCATGACCCAAGATTTTATCTAAGGCGATAAACCAGTAAAATCAAAATTCTGCATACGAGTATGTTTGGGCCTTCACGTACTGGAATTAGGGTTTATGATACCACTGATAAGTATCACACAGAATTATTGGTGCCCATGCAGAATAATACAGATACAAAAGGGTTTGTAACGCATGCAATGCATGCACTGGCAGGAGGGAAGAGCAGAGGGCAGACTGGTGAGCATACAGGCTGCCAGGACTGAAATGTTTACAGCAGAAGTTATGGCAGGAACCTGCTTTGATACCACTTGTTGGTAATAACTCCCAATTCAATATTCTATTCACGACTAAAACATTAATTTATAGATTACAATGAGGCGGTTGAGAACCAGCCTTTTCACCTTCCCGGGCAACTATTCAAATTCCTATTTAATTATTTATTTACAATAATCCTGACGGATTATATTCTAACACCTATTTTGTATAAGAATCTGTTAATTAAACTGTATGGTGCAGCTTTCATTGCTAGAATTTGTTTCTTTTTAGAGATCATACCTTCAAGTGCTTGACCATTCTCTATGAATTGAGATATTTCTTCTAGTTCTGCTGGTACAACTTTTATTCAAAACAGATGTGCATTCGGAATATTGTCTTCAACTCCTGTCGTTTCCTCTATCATGTCGATTCGTGACAAGTGGTCGGGTCCAACATTTAGCTTTCCTGGTCAGACTACTACTTCAAATTAAAATTCTTGGAATAGTAACAACCAACAATAGATTCTTCCATGGTGTAAAGGTTTGTTTACTACATATTTTAGTGCTTGATGGTGAATGTAAAATATAAAGGGGTTCACTAATAGATAATGTCGATATTTTTGGAGTGCAAAGACCATCCCTAATGATTCCCTTTCTGTGGTGGAATAATTGTGTTGTGATTTGTTTAGTTTTATACTGCTATACACAATTGGGTAATCCATCCCATCATCTCCTCGTTGTGTTAATATTACACATATTTCTAAGCCGGATGCATCATTATGTACATGGAATTTGACTTACCAATTTGGAAACCTGAGAATAGGTGCTTCGACTAGTTTTCTCTTTAGAGTGTTGAAAGATGCATCACATTCCTCAGTCCATTCAAACTCTTAATCTTCTTTTAATAGTTCTTCTAAGGGGTAGGTCATATCTGAATAGTGATGAATGAATTTTTTGTAATAGGCCATATGCCCTAATAACACTCTGACCTGTTTTGGGTTCACTAGAGGTTTTAAGTTGAGGATGATTTTTATTTTTGCGAAGTCGACTTTGATTCCTTCTTTGCATACAATATGTCCCAATAGAATTCCTATAGGGGTCAAAAAGATGCATTTCTTTATGTTGAGTGAAATATGGATTTGTGGGAACCTCTCCAACATTACTCTTAGCCATTTGGAATGACCTTTCAGCATGGTGTATATTGTCCAATCGTCAAAGTATACATCCATTGTTTAATAAATTTATTCCTGGAATGCTTTGATGACTATTTTGGAAAATAGAGCTGGTGCATTTTTAAGGCCAAATGGCATAACTTTATAAACAAATGATCCAAATTCACAGAAAAATGTTGTCTTGTTTTGATATTCTTTTGCGATTGGTACTTGATTATATCCTAAAAATCCATCTGTGAATGAGTAACACTTGTGTCCTGCGAATTCATTCAAGATTTCATCTGCAAATGGTGTTGGAAATGGATCTATTAATGTGACTTTATTCAACTCCTGAAAATCAACATAGATTCTCAGTTTTGTCGGGTTGTGTTTTTTCAGTTGAATGACCATTGGGATTTCCCATTCCGATTGGTCAATTGGATAAATGATTCCTACTGTTAACATATTCTCAATCTCTTTTTTCACTATTTCCTTGTACTTGTGATCCAATTTGTAAGGTATTTTCTTGACAAGTCTTGCGTTAGTTTTGATATCAATCTTAATTTCACCAATTTCCTGTACTAACCCTTTAATATCTTTATAGTCTCAGGAAAACACATCCTAGAATTCCTTCAATAGATTAACTATTTCTGTTGTTTGTTCTTCACTCCAGTAGTCACCTATTCTAGCCATTTTTTGTCTGTTGTCATTAGATATGTCAATTTCTTTGGTTTTAACCTTTGCATCTATCCATTCTGGTGCCTTGCTTTCATTGATTTGTCGAAATCCCTCTTTGAACTGAAAAAATGATGCTGGAAAGTCTATTGTTTTCATTTGGTCGGTATCTTCTTTGTCGGTCGATTCTATTTTAAGTATCATTCTAATTTGTTTTACCGTGTATGGATGATTAGATTTCCACCAAAATATTTTTCCTTGTTTGTGCTCATTTTCTAGTCAAATTCTTGTCGACTATGGTATTCTTTTAGACCAAATGTTATTACATGATGCCTTCAGTCGATTATGATTTTGTGTCGAAGTATGACTAACAGTCAATTGTATGAATGTTTTTATTTGTTTTGTTGCTTCAACCAGTTTGTCATCTTCTGGTATGAATTTAATGTCCTTGGTAAAATTTTCCTTGAGTTCGTTCCATATGAATGTTTCACCTCGAGATTATTCCATATTATACCACTTACTTGGTAAATCATCCAATGTGGATGGAAATAGGTGCGTCCATATGCGTTCATATTTGTAACCAAGTCTTCTCCATTCTCTTTCACATATATTTATATGTTTTTTGAGATCTTTCCCTTGTGTGAAGACATGTATTTGTGCCTGTTTAGTTAGCTTTCTCCCGTCGAATATTTCAACGAAGTATGTCATGTTGATGTAATTGTAACTTCAGAATGTATTCACTTGTATTTCCTATCTATTGTAACTCGATGTTTATTTCGAGATGTACTTGATTCCTATGATGCCCCGATGTTCAGATCGAGAAGTTTCTATAATGTGAAAGTCATGTCAAGTCATTATGGGTAACCCTCCTATTGGTTAAGGGTTAAATTTCCCATAGTTGTGGTGCCCTAGGGTTATTAGACTATCCTAGTGAAGTCAACCCTAGGTGAGTCATTGTAATTCATGGCAATAGTCCCCACCATTGTGTTAAGGATAAACCTCTTTATTGGTCGGAGGAGGCAAAGTCCCCACAAGTTGTGGGGCACTAGGGTTATTAGACACTCCCAGAGATGTCTTCTCTAGTAAGTAATTGTTAAGTGAGGCTGACATGTTGGAGTGGGTTTCAAGTGAACGAAAGAATATAAATAGAAAGTGAGCCTCTCTATTTATCACACACACACACTCACTCATTGGGGTGCATGAGTGAGAGAGAGAATTTGCTGGGACAAGAGAGATACTGCTGCTGTCAAGGAGATCATCTTTATGTTTTTGGGTTTTACCTTGGTGCTGATTCTATCTCAAAGGAAGTTGCAGGGTTTTCACCTTTATGGTTTCCTCGAGGAAAAATTATTTGTGTCTCTTGTCCCTTGTGTTTTATTGCTGTGCATGTTATTCTCTCAGTTAAAGATCCTAAGATCATAATGCTAGCTTGAATGATAAAAATCTAACATGGTATCAGAGCTAACCTAAGAAGAAGACATTATTTAGCTACATAAGCTAGGGATTTTTACTTTTTGGGTCTCTCTCCACAATCTAGCAGCAAAATTATGCTAGGCTGACTCTCCATTGAAGGGCTCATCTTTCAGTTGAAGCAAAATTCGATTCCGAGCATTTTGAGTTTTGGTGCGGGAAATTAGGGATTCTTGCAGAAGAGGAATTTTTGAGTGAGCCCAGCATAGGATTACTCTCCTCATCAAAATCAAATTTTAGAGACCTGTATCAAGACTTTTGGTTGGGTGAAACTCCAGGAAAGTCAAACCCTAGTTTGACCCTAAGCTAGAAAAACCCTAAATACTAAAACGACTAATTTTTGGTACATTCGCTATATCCTATGATTGTTGATGGATGAGGAGTGGAAAATTGCAGAGGTAGAGTATAACATCCTGATGTACACTCTACCCAAAATTCATCCTTATATTCCCTATATTCTGGGAGATATGATCCCTCCACGTTAGGGTTCCGACCTCTTCCAGAATTCATCCCTAAATAGGACACCTGGGGAGAATTGCTATATCTTGAGCTACACAGGTACAAATGATATCTATGAAGATGTTACAGAAATGGAACGGACTGTAATTTATTTTTTCCTAGTTTTAGACTCAGAAGATGAACCAATGACACGTGGCAATTTGTACAACTTCACTGTTTTGAACAGTCCTGTAACAGGTCACCTTGGGAAAAGGACCATAAGTCCCACTTGGTGAACCCAATTCTGATGAAAATTGTGGTAGTGGATCAGGGACATGTGAGGTTACCTCAATGAGAAATGTTAGACATAGAGGAGCAGTAATTTAGGAGATTCCTCAGAAACAGTAACAGGCATTTCTGCAAAAGAAATTGGAAAACTAGAGCTTCCTGTTCCGGGAGCTTCCCTCCACTGTTTTTAGAAAAGGAGTACATTAGAAAGCTCCGTTTTAAGAGATCTATATTTCTATAGATTTATATCTGAAAGATTCCAATTTTTTAAAATTATTGTTTCTCTGATAAACCCTAGATCAGCCAGCTCCGGAACCAGGACGGACACCTCAAATCGGTAAGATATAATATTTTGCTATTTTCATTTGAGGTTATCATTTCAAAGTGATCTATCACATCAGCTTGATGATAATCTTGGTGAAGTTGACAACTTCCAAGCATTGAAGTATATGATCTCTCTAAAGAAAATGAATTGGACACCTACATGAGTAGAGAGGTTCCAGTTCTAGAGGGAGATGAGGCTAAAAGCCTTACACAAGAAGAACTTGGTCAAGGCCAAGAAGATCATTATTGATTCAATCACGAATCAACTTGTACCATAAGTGTCTTCCCTAAAAACACCGAAGATGTTCGATTCCTTGACCAAGCTATTTTAAGGGAAGAACATAATCCGGAATATAACCTTAAGAAACCAGTTGAAGAATGTGAATATCTAGAATGCAGAGACCATACAGTCATACTTTACAAGGGTATCTCAAATCAAAGAACAACTTGTAGTAGTAGTAGAAGAAGTGGAGAATGTAGAAGTGGTGATAGCCACCTTGAATGGTCTCCCAGGATCATGGGATTCATTCATGTGAGGAATGTGTGCCAGAAGGAAGTGATTACTTTCAGCAGACTCTGGGAAGAAGAAGAAGCTCGACTCATATTAAGAGAAGAGAAGATGGGAGCAACTGAAGATCAAACTCTCACCATCAAAAGAAGATCCCTCAAGCGATGAGAAATACGAAGAACTCAACTCTTAAAGAACCCCTTATCCATATTAGAATTTGGATAAGAAACGATGCTATTATGAATGAAGAAGATGATGAAGCTAAAGGCTCAAGAAGGAGTATACCCACAAAACAAATAAAGATAATTATTCAATTGTCATTTCATGATATTATTTTTTTATGCATTTGTTTATATTCAGTTGATGTATTATGCATGATAGAATGTCTGCATTAACAACAATATACTACTAATATGCATGTAATGGGTAAGTAGCTTATGGTGCTATACAACTCTCCATTGTTACTTATCTAAAATGAAACCTCTTTGCTGACATATTGGATTAGTGCAAAATATCAATGTTGTCCTGGTAGAGATGGAAGGCATATAGAAAGTTTCCGTGAGATATGGATGAATGTTGTATTGGCTAAAGTAGTTGCATGATCATATATTTATGCATAAGAATTTTCCAGTATGACTACATTTTATGAAATGTTTCTAACCATGCAAATGCATTTGACTTGTAGGAAATATCGCATACATAATCACCTACAAGCAAGGAAGAATGAAGACTTGTTCCGAAGAACAAGTGACAACATTTCAAAAATGAAGACTAATATGACGAGTGTAGTGACATCATTGATGCAAAACCTTCCAACCATGAATAAGTAACCAAGAAGGAAGGGAATACCAGCTCAAGAAGAATGATGTCTAGGATGTAGTATCGATACATGAAGGGAAGTTCATAGTTCCATCATGTAGTACATGGAAACATCATGGGATACAAAGCAAGATTCGTAGCACGAGGCTTCTCATGAAAAGAAGGCATAGACTACGAAGAGACATTTGCATCCAGTAAGAATTGAAACACATACATGATGAGATTGATGAAGATCTTAACCTTTGATACAAGATTGAAGATGAAATTCTATACACTAGATGGATACATAGAATACTAGTAGCATAGGAAGCTACATGTCACTCCGGTACAGAATGTTTCAGTGCATAGAGTACAGAAGACAGAGGGAGTATGATGCTTTGCTTCAAAGGGAGTGACTACAGAATATCTAAGGTTCGACATGGTATGACAAGATGGATAGATTACTGATGACTCTAGGCTTTACTGAGAGTAAAGCAGATTCCAACCTTTGCTTCAAGGGTGAAGGCGGAAGACCAGTGATGCTCCTGTTATGTGTCGATGCACTATTTTTATAGGCATGGAGGTGTGGAAGAATGTAGATGGAATCTTCCTTGGACAAAGGAAGTATGCAGTAAAGATCCTGAAGAAGTTCAGGATGATGGATTGTAACACCATGACCACACCTATGGCATCGAACCTGAAGCTATTGAAGGATGCTTCATCAGAGACGGTTGATGCTATGATGTATTGTCAGATGATTGGGTCCTTGATGTACATGAGACCAGATATTTGCTTTGCTATGAACACATTAAGACATGTTCACTTGATGGTTCCAAAGCATGCAGGGGTACAGTTGAGTATGGGCTCAAGTATGATATGAATTAGAAGATTAACTTGGAGGGTTATGTTGATTCATATTGGGTAGGTAGTTCCATCGATAGGAAGAGCACTTCAGGTGTTTCTTCAGTATGGGATCATGTGTGATCTCTTGGTTTAGTAGGAAGCAATCCTGTGTGGCACTAAGTACAGCTGAAGCAGAGTATGTCGCAACTTGTTCAGCTAGTTGTGAGGCAGTATGGCTGAGGAAGCTACTGTATGATTTATTTGATCTCCAGTTGGATGCTACTTGTATACATTGTGACAACCAGAGTTGTGTGAAGTTGTCAGAGAATCCAGTGTTCCATGACAAGTCAAAGTATATCGATATCAAGTATCACTATATCAAGGATATGGTGCAGAGGGGAGCAGTGAAGCTCCAGTATGTTGCGACGGACGATCATATAGCTGATGTGTTGATGAAGCCATTGGCCAGAGTGAAGTTTGAGTACTTCAGGGAGAAGCTTGGTGTTCTCCAGATTGAGGTCCCTTCTAAGGGGAAGTGACGAGTTGGGAATCCATTCTGACGAGTAGGTTAGATATAAGGGCTGATCCATTCTGTCATAGTGAGAGGATTTGGTTCCTTCCATGTCAAATATGAGTGTTGAATGCCATTATTGGAATGGAGGTACCTGGTCGATTACCAGGAACACTCATTCTAGGACTAAGAGAGCCATTATGATGAGCAGGTCAGATGTAAGGGCTGAGCCATTCTGTCATGGTTAAAGGATTAGGTTCCTCCCATGTTAGATGTGAGTGTAGGCCATTCTGATGAGGGTGTAGGACTTGATTCCTACCAAATCATATATAAGGGAACTGAAATTCTCCAGGAGAATGGAGGCAACTGGTCCATTACCAGTTAGCTCAGCCTGGGACTAGGGGCCATTCTGACGAGGGTGTAGGATTTGGTTCCTACCAGGTCAAATGTGAGTGCATTCCTTTCTGACGAGGGTGTAGGATTTGGTTCCTACCATGTCAGATGTAAGTGCTGAAGCCTTTTCACAGATGATAGTGATGTCCTATCATGTTGGTGAATGTGAGTGCTGGGCCTTTCTGATGTGATTATAGGATTGATCCTATATGATCAGATGTGAGTGCTGGGCATGCCTTTCTGATGAGTAGGTCAGATGTAAGTGTTGGGCGTGCCTTTCTGATGAGTAGGTCAAATGTAAGTGTTGGGAGGGCCATTTTAATGAGTAGGTCAGATATAAGCACTAAAGAAGACCTACATGATGGCTAGTCCTACAGCTAGCATGAAAGAAGGTTGGTTCTGTAGAACTTCCTGTGACGAGAAGAATCATGAGATAGCACCCGTGGTACTGATCTAGATCGAGTGAGGATCTAGATCTAGTGATGATGATTCAACAGCAATGATCTAGATTGAGTGATGATCTAGATCCAGTGATGATGTCCAGTGATGATCTAGATCGAGTGATGATCCAGATCCAGTGATGATCAAGATCGAGTGATGATCTAGATCTAATGATGATGTTCAGTGATGATCCAGATCTAGTGATGATGTTCAATGATGATCCAGATCCAGTGATGATGACCCGTGATGATCCAGATCAAAAGATGAAGATGACTTGAAGATGAAGATGACTTGAATACGAAGATGACTTGAAGATGTAGATGGTGAGATGATCCAGAGAAGAAGACCAGTGATGAAAATTGTGTCTAGAGAATACCTTCCTAGTTAAGAGGGAGTGTTGATGTAATTGTAACTTCATAATGTATTCACTTGTATTTCCTATCTATTGTAACCCAATTTTTATTCCGATATGTACTTAAGTCATGTCATGCCTTGATGTTCTGATTGGGAAGTTTCTATAATGTGAAAGTCATGTCAAGTCATTGTGGGTAACCCTCCTATTGGTCAAGGGTTAAAGTCCCCACATTTGTGGGGCCCTAGGGTTATTAGACTATCCTAGCGAAGTCGACCCTAGGTGAGTCATTGTAAGTCGAGGCAATAGTCCCCACCATTGTGTTAAGGATAAACCTACTTATTGGTTGGAGGAGGAAAATTCCCCACCAGTTATGGGTCACTAGGGTTATTAGACACTCCTAGAGATGTCGGCTCTAGTAAGTAATTGTTAAGTGAGGTCGACATGTTGGAGTGGGTTTCAAGTGAACGAAAGAATATAAATAGAAAGTGAGCATCTCTATTTATCACACACACACTCACTCATTAGGGTACATGAGTGAGAGAGAGAATTTTCTAGGACAAGAGAGAGACTTCTGCTATCAAGGAGATCATCTTTATGTTTTTGGGTTTTACCTTGGTGCTGATTCTATCTCTAAGGAAGTTGCAGGATTTTCTCCTTTATGGTTTCCCTAAGGAAAAATTATTTGTGTCTCTTGTCTCTTGTGTTTTATTGTTATGCATGTTATTCTCTCAGTTAAAGATTCTAAGATCATAATGCTAGCTTGAATGATAAAAATCTAACATGTCAAATATGTTGTCCACATTTTTAGCCTCGATTGATGGGTATCCCAACATCGAGAAACTTTCCTTGTAAACGTTTCTACCAGGATTTGTAGTCAGCTGTGCTCACCTAAGTTTTTGGAAACTTGTTCTATATGGAGGACTGGTGACTCTCTTTCTTTATACCGAAGAGACGGTTTATTTTCTGTTTGAATTGGCGTTTGAGAAGGGTATTCCCTAATTTTTATTTCAAATATATTTCATACGATGGACACAGAGAAAAATTGACCTGTCAATTTTTTCAAGATGGCATGGATGGTCCAGCATCCTCTTTCTTGAATTTCATAATTTTCCATCTCCTAATCGTATAATTCTGCATCTGAATTATAGCCAACTGAGTCTTTATTTCCTAAATGAAGTTCTCCATAAATATTTGGCTCAGTATAATCTTCATTGTTCTCAATTTGGTAGAGTTTTCGGACATCAACCTCTTCATCTATGGGTTCGGTCCAAGGTTCATCTTGTGAAGGATGAATAGGGACGATTATGTTTTTCCTGTTTACTTTAAGCTTTATCTGTTCTTTGTCCAATGAAATCAATACTTTCATCTTTTGACCCCATGGTCGACCCACCAAGGCTGGGAAGGAGCTATATCCTTCCTTAGAGTCTGTGATTTCAAAGTTGACTTTTGTAGTAATTCCTTTTATGTTCATGTTGACATTTCTCCATACCCCAATAGGTTTGATAAGTCCTTGGTTTGCTAACTTTAGGTATATTCCTGATTCGTTCAATCGAGGTCTACCCAGTTTCTCCCATGTATCTCGCGTCATAATATTTAATTGGGATCCAAAATCAAGAACAACTTGAAAAACGTGATATCCTTCTATTTCTAGGTCAACAAGTGGGTCAACATCACTCTTTCCTTTTTTATTTAGTCTGCATATATTCTTAGTTTGTTTATCCATAACAGGTTTGTTCTTAATATTATATAATAGATTAATAAATTGTGCTACTGATTTATCATTATGTATTAAGTTAAGTAGTTCTTGAGATATATTCTGTCAACTATCCTCAATTAATTCTTCTCTAACAAATTGTTGAAACATATTTGATGCATCATTATACAATTGTTTTTTCCTTATCAGATTAAGGTAGTCACCTTTTCTTTTTATTTTACTTATTCTTGGATTATCATTTCTAGTTTTTGTTCCTTGTCTAGTGACTACTTGTAAATTTTTTGTGCGAATTATATTAGACTTTTGAACATATGACAAGACATTAACATTTCTGTTTTTATTTATTTTGTTGAGCATGGTGGGACAATCCTCTAAAGAGTGATTTCCCACACTAGAATTGGTACAAAATTTTAGGTCGGTCCTATCTTTGTACAGATAGTTTGCATATCTGTGACCTTCGTTGTAAGATGTGAAACACTAAATTGGTCGTAATGGTTTGTTGTCCCGAATTCTAGTGAATCAAACTCAACCAACAAACCCCCCATGACGATTATTGTCGTACCAACGCTCATATCTTTGACCTTCATATTTTTTATTTTTTTTCTCATTCTGTTCATTGCTTCTTGGGATATTATCATTTTTATTTTGTGCAACAACATTAGTTTGATAGACTACATGATAATTTTGTTGATTCTTTAAGTTTAAGTGGCATTCAGTTGTTGTATGGCTCTTTACTTCGCATATTGCGCACCCAGACGCTTTTCCATTCTTCATGTTGAATGGACAATATTATGTTGTGTGCAACCCATGTTCGTGGAAAATATCACAAAAACATTTTGTTTGAACAAAGCGGACATCTTGTCGGCTGATGTGTTGTCGACAATTGTCTTTGGTATGGCTGAACATTGAGTAGTTCATGCACCAGATATCTTGTCATTTGAGGTTCAGTTCCCTTAATGATTTTTTCATTATTTCCAACTATTCTTCAATATGATTGTCGATAGGGTGTGCTAGATAGTCATCATCCATCTCGACCTACAACGCTTTCATGAGTGCTTCTTCATATGTTTTTAATGTGTCCAGACTAATTTGTCTTCATATCTTCTGTGAAAGTCCTGCAAGAAACCATTGAATTAATAGTTGTTCATCGATATTATAATCTAGTTGGCTCAGTAGGTCTTTCTATCTCTTTTCATAATCCATGACAATTTCTGTAGGTTTATGAACAATCATTTCTAACTTTTTTGCCACCAGATGCTTTGTATCTGATGTTTTGAAGAAGGATAAGAATTGTTGCTTGATGTTTTCTTTGATTTCATTAGGTGTTTTCTCAGTATATGTCATATACCAAGTCAGTTCTCATTTCCGCAAGGCACCTGTGAACTGCGCCATTTGTCTATCTTAGTTTGTAACTCCATTTTCTTCCCATGTTGATTCATAGATGAACCAGTGTCATCTGGGATCCTCATCACCATCATAGAGGGGGATGTGTGTTTCACTATGCCCCATATCATTGAAGTCGACGTCTCCATCAAGCGGTGGTCATGGGGGTGGTGGGATACTCTCCATGACTCTGTGTTGTTCATAGCTAGTTTTGGCAGAACTCTTGTTCCCGTCAAAAGTTTTGTTTGTCGGTTCCTCTTTGACAAGTTGTCGAAGTAGTTCAAATTCTTCTATCAATGTAAAATCCAATTGTTGTAGCTTGGATATTCTTCCTTGTGGATCCAACTTCTCTATGTTCTTTAAAGATGTGTTTGGCAGGGGGGTTCTCTTTCATGTCCTAGGTAGAGTAGGTGGATACTTTGGTTAGATGCGATTAGAATGTGACCCATTTTCCTTCCTCAGGTCGACAAATTACCTGATGATCGACATCATTTCCTTTTTCATCTAGTCAGCTCCATACGAGGAACATACCAGCTCAAAGCCTTAGGTCCTCTTCTACAATGGCTTGCACTCAGGAACTTAGGCTTGAATTTATCAGAGATAGAGGTCTTACATCCTGAGGTATCTCGATATGGAGAGATTCTTGCTGCTCTATCCACAAATATTCCTCCATTGCTGACACTTCTTCATGATCTATGCCCCCTTATTTTTGTTCATGACTGACTCTGACAGATTTGCTTCATGTTCAGTCACCCTAGTATTCATTCTTCTCTATAGCGCAATGGCCTACTCTCTAGGTTCCTCCCTTCTCTTCTGCCTCTTATCTCTCTCTATTTTCTGCAAATCTGGAGTGCTCTTGTGAGTCACTGTCTAGATTATTTCTTTATTGGCCTGACTTTTCATTGCTGGTGGTTCCTTCTACAGCGAATAGAATCCTTCTACTCTACCTTGAAACATGACCAGCTACCCCTCGATAGCCTACCCGGTGGTTTAGTAAGCACGGATAGTTCTGTCTATTTGCTCAAGAAGTACTCCCACTCTTTTTTTTCAATAAACTTCTCCCATGCTTTCTGCTTCTCCACCCAGTTTGTATTTGATGGCGGTTCGATTAGTGATGGACAAGGCTAAACAATGTGTCCTACTCCCCTGTCTAGTATAAACTTAAACAAAAGGATCGGTAGTGAGCAAAGAAACTGCTCAGTGAAATCATTATAGAACCTCTTCTCGATGCTCTCAATAGAGACTCTCTCTTCCACGACACGTTCTTCACAAAATTCGTCTGCAATTTTTTCAAACCACTTTGACAAATTTGTGTGACCACCTCTTATCAGTTTCTGGAGAAATTATTGGTCCTTAATTTCCATCATCATTTTAATCCAATAATTTCTTCAAAAAATGAGGAAAAAATTCTACAAACTTCCCATGTGTTTTAGTGAATAATTTCTCCTTTGTCTGGGAAATAGTCATCTTGTTTCTCCGAGTGTAGTTCTGCAAATAGTTTGCGATCTTATGCTCCCACTAGTCCTTAATATCTTGCTCTGAGATCATCTACTAATGGTCATTTCATCAGTACATGTACTACCGACAACAGAACCAATGTTGTAATCACTTAGATTGCAAGGTTACTGACAATACACATAACGAATCATATAATCATAATAGAGACAAGAGACAAGGATAGTAGGTTGAATAACAACTTTATATTACACAATAACACATGTGGGTTCATACATACATCAAACCAAACCAAGTTCGTATCTAGCTCAACAACCTATATATATTCTTTACAAAATAGTTACAAATAACTACTTTTCGGTTCATTCAACCGACACGACCTATGAAGGATGACATAATCTCTAGCTTGTCAGCTAACTAGTATAGTGAGCTTAACCGACTAGCTCCTCCAACAATTCTCATGTTAAAGACTTACTAGAAGAACTTGTTTCCTAGGGACCGATCAATAAGAAAAGGAAGATGTTTGTGATCCCTCAACAACTAATATTCACCTATAGTTTTCCATCGATTATTCCTTTAGGAAAGAGATACCCATGGAACACCTACAACACCAATTCATATTATCCAATAGAAATATTATTTTCTAATTTTGTTGATGAGGAATTCCAAATTGAAAGAGTAATGGATTCGATCATAAAATGAATGGTGAAAAATTCCATACTAAAAAAGAAGATTTCTTTTCTGTGACAAAAAATTACAGCTATTGAAGTTTTCATTTTCTGTTCCATTGAAAAATTCCATATTCAAAAAGAATATTTCTTTTATGTGACAAAAAATTACAGCAATTGAAGTTTGTGTTTTCTGCAATTGTTTTATGTTCCATGTTTTAAAAGAATTTCATGGTAGTTTAAGAACATTTTATTTTGGCATTCATTAGCGATGTATTTACTTGTGGAACATGGTCTGTTCCCTTACTGCACTTCTTAACTTTCATGCCAGGTTTGGAGGTTTAGAGTTACCTTTGTAGATGTTCTTAGTCTTTGGCCATTCACTCTTGATGAGTTTGTTCAAGAATTTCATGATTATGTGAGTGTCAATACTGTACCCAGAAGATGAACACTTCATATCTATCATTCATGATACATAGGAACCAAGATTACTTGGAGAGACATAGCAGTCTCTTGAAAACAATTGTTTGATGCTTATTAGTTATTTTCATGATACACATGAATCGATATTACTTGGAGAGATACATATCAGTCTCTTGGAGAGATACATATCAGTCTCTTGAAAACAATTGTTAAAGACATAGAATATGTGGAACACGATACTTATAATGGGCTTGGAGAAAACCAGAGTAGCAATTCTATTTTGGTTTCTTCAAAACAGAATAGAATATTCTCATGATGCTTCTAGGATACTTACTATGTAGATTATTTATGTAGATATTCAAAATGTAAATGTATTTATCATGTGATTTCTTTGATTATAGTTTCAACTCATAGTTCCTTCCTTCACAGGGACACGAACAATGTCTTGGTGGTTATTTTGATTTCTTCACACCCAAAAAATATCTAACTTGCCAATTCCATTAACCAAGTCCAAGGACCCTTTTATATTCTAGCCAATTTATTTTTTAACCTTTCAAGGATTTTTTTAAATAGCAAGGGCTCTTATGATGATTAAGGAGCTCCCTATTATTAGCACAACATTGGTTTCTCTTTTTTTAAGCATACACAATCCTTGGATCCCCTCAGTATCATTGCGACATTGATTCCTCTTTCTTTAATCATGGACACTTATTTAATTACTGTAATGGTATTTGCTTCATTATTAGTGGCAGCTCCCATTCACTATGCATAGTCTGCTTCCCTATTCCCTTGAGATAAAAATGAATCCTCCCTCTTCTTCCTCCACTGGTAGTAGTACTATACTTATTATAGTACACAATGAGTAGGAATCATTGTCATGGCCCGTATTAGTTAGAGTTCATTTTGTTATTTGGATATCTAGTCTTTGTTGTCCAAGTTGTAACAACTAAGAACAACAATCATCTTGATCTCTTTCTTCTTTGATCTTGGAGCAATCACCTTGATTTACAAGCAGTCATAGGTATTTGTCTCAGTTGGAAAGGACATTCTTTAAATCCCATAGGATCCACCCTTCCCACTCCTACTGTCTTTTCCCACTGCCGCCTTTACCATCCTCTTGTCTTTTCCCACTACCTTTTTTGCCCTACCTTCTTTCTCACCCTATTGTCATAATATATCTTCTCTACATCCCTGTATTTCCTATCCTATTCTTGTTGAAATTGTAGGCCCAATTTGATTAGCTGTGATATTGCACTATTATTATTGCTTAGCAATATTAATATTGTAGTGATGACTGGTATGCGGGGCATAGGATTATGGCCTGGGAATTGAATAGATTCTGAGCATTTATAGATCTCGGGCATTGATATAGATGTGGATTTCTCATTGAGATAGGTGTGCGATGGAGATAGGACTAGGGCCTAGGGTGAGTACGTCTAATTTTCTTTGATGATCCCAACCCTAAGAATAGGTATTCATTAGCATGGGCATTGGTATGTGGTTTTTATATACGATATATATCCCACCCAACCATGGTATCACCATGCAATTTGGTTTTTGTCCTTCATCGTTGGGGGTTTGATTGGAATTGCATATATATATGAAAAATATGTTGCTGGGATTTCCATATATGAGCAATATGATCAAATGCATTAAAATTTTATATGGTTGGATGGGTCCTAGGTTCATGTTAGTAGCATGTGAAGGGGTATGGCTCCTAGGAATGGTTGGTTCGATATTGGAAAAAGTATTTTCATTTGTAACAAGGGAAGGTGGGTTTAGTTTCATCTCGAGATAGTCAAAAATAAGAAATGGGGGTTGGTTTAGTGCACAAGTACACAACATGGATAGATACAATGTTTGCTGGAATTCAGGGGGCATTTTCTCCTTTTTGACCTGGATGCCCAGGCATGGGACCTACAACTTTTCAAATTATGGCATCCAGAACCCAGAGTGAGTATTCTCCTTAATGTTAGTTCTTCATAAAGACAAGAAACTGCAAAATTTTCATGACATGTGCATACCATCATCCTGAGGAGAAGATCATTTCTACACCAAACTGTGTCCTCAGTCCTCTTGGTTTACCCTTATGCCTTGTAATATTGTTCTTGTTTCTTCTGTCATGTTCTTATTTATCAAATGGGATTAGATCATGATTGATATTTCTTTTGTTGATAATGTTTCATATGTATTACATTTTACCTTATTGCAGGGAATTCTACATTTCTACACATTTTCTGTTTGACAACTTGTAATAGAAATTTTTTACTCCTCTCATGTTTTCTAAGGAAAACCTCGCAGGGAATCCGAAGGAATGCTTCCCCACATTTGTGGATGGAATTTCTAGTAATCCCATCAGGATATACTAATGCACCTCACTTGGGGGTATTCAAACTGGCACCTACTGGCATGGAACTAGCTGAATCCAAACAACACTAGGGACAACCAGTTGAACTAACTGCTTGGACTCCTTTTATCCTAATTAAAATAGTCGTAGTGGCACGTTTGAAAACTACTTTTATATGCACTCTTGCAACATGTCTCAAGTATAAAATGCAGAGTGCATTTTTCTCTATAGCTTGGAATTTTTTTTGTAAAATATGATTGGTACAATCACTTTGTTTTGGATGTTTTAACCCCACTCATACTAATAGTCAGATGAAATCATGAAACAAACACTCACCTTAAATTTGCATTTCTCAATTATGCATGTTTCCTTTGATAAGAAAGTGTAACTTACTATGAGAAAAAACAAATGCTTTATGGATGTACTTTAATTGATAATAGGTTGACTTCAGGACGCAAGGAACAATGACTTGAGAAAAATAAGGATCTGAATGCATAAAATGAAGACACCTTTTCATTATTTAGGAAAAATAATATATAAATTACCATATGGAAAGGATTACATACAATCAATGACAATTTTACTTGAGTCCACTTCTTTCAGAATTCATGTGCCCACTTAGGATTCTTTACTTTTCCCTTAAAGAAATTGAATTTTGTTTTTGATGTCCACAAAGTGACCAAAATAAGTCAATGTAACTTGAAAGTACATCAAGCATTAATGGCAATGCATGAATACTAATTTAATTCAATTATTTGATTTAAGCTAAGCAAGCACTAGAATGAATAAAATGGATTTGAAGAATACTAATTTGGCTAAGGTATACCCTGAATGCAGAGTAGGATAGAAGCCATAGGTTAATGGACCATATCATCTTGACACAATAGAGATGCCACTGATTGAGGTAGATATAGTGAATCTAATCTTAAAAGAAAAACCTCTTTGTCTTTGCTAGGATGTTGGGACTATTTTCCTTTGTAAACATTAAATTGTGGACTTCCATAGTGGCCCAACTATTGAAAGGTAAAAATATTTTATTACTAAACTAATAATTCCAACAATTACATATTGAATAATTGCAACAAAAAGAGAAAGCCATGACTCTTTTTAAATTTTAAATTTGTCTCTATTGTGTCTCATTTGTCGAGACATTCATCAAGAGGTTTGTCATTCTCTAAGAGAGAACTACATGAGTCATATAATATCTTACGACTGGGGTTTGGTTTCAAGTTCAACCAACCTGTCACTAGACACTTCCTTGCAATTCTCAGAGATGCGAGTGGATGGAATTATTCTATGGATAGAACCTTACACTTCCTTAATATCTCAAGATATTTTGTATAAAAACACTCTGTTTTTTTATTGCTTTTGTGGACACTGGAATAGTGGTGGGTCAAATTCCTTCTCTGCATCACATGAAGCAAATGTATAGTTGCAAAAAGTAGAAACAATGAAACCCATACCAGCATTAGAGGAGTTGATGTGCCTACAAAGAAGTTAGTACAACTAATTTCAATTAATTGTAGCTTCTTTCCATTCCTTGTCTATGACATTGTATCCTTCACAAGGACAACTTGTGCAAAAATTTTCTCCTAATGGATTCCCACCCCATTATGTTGATCCATTGGAATCTCTATTTGATCTAGCCTACCAGGATTACTGCTTAGTTTCAGTCATTCAATCTCTTTGCCAAGATATTTTCTAGTTTGTCATCATCAAGGAATTGACTGTTTTATAACATGGACAAATGAAGAAGAGTCTAACGTTTGCATTTAAACCTAGGTCCTCTCAATTGAAAATTACATTAAGCATCTGGATAATATAGATGGTTCCTCTATTTCACATTGAGAGAAGCAAGGTGCAATCTAAAACCCAGGTGGGGATGAGGGAAAACCATCATATCTTTGTGTGTGTTCCAGTTTAATGGTGCATTGAATCTAGATAGTGCATTGGGGTTATTGAAAATTTGAACATAGGTGGTGTATTGGGTGCATTGAATATGTACACTAGAAAAAACCAATCTCCACATAGCTCTGATATGCACCTGGAGGTTGTGAAGCTTAGGTATGCATATATGAAGTTTAGATTGGTATTGAGGTGCATATTAGACTAGAGTTTAGATGGGTCTGTGCTAGTAGATAATAAATCAAATATGAGGCTTAATAAGGCCATACACAAAATGTGAACTTATGATCTATTCTTAGTTGTATATAAGAGTAAATTCTTCATTTTTTAATTTTCCAAGAAGTCAACCAAAAACATATCTATGAAACATAGAAGACGCATGTATGCATCACAAGGAGATATAGTATTCATGGATTTCCATCTTCAATGAAAATATACTAATATCAGCAATGAAATCATTGACAGTAAGACATAATTCCTTTGATGAGAAAATTAAACCAAGGTAAACTAATCCTCTAGCTGGTTGGCATGGAGTCTATGTTGGATGTGGATATCTGCAAAAGAGGAAGCTACCAGATTGAACTTGCAACCAATGATAGATAATATGACCAAATAAATGTGAGCATACCTATTTTGTTTCCGCTCTAGAAATGCCTATTTAGGATAGATGGGTAAGAAAATGACAATATATGCAACCAGGGGACGAAACCTTTCCAAGAAGATGTATAATGGACAAAGACATCTGTGATGTATATTGTTATTCAATACCTAACTTGAATATCATATTGTAGAAACAATAAAAGGTAAAATTCACTTCATGGAAGGATGCTTCTAGACAAGAACATAGAACTAGTAGAGTGCAATTCAATCAATGTAAGTTTGCCTCCATAACTAGTAGAGTAACTTATTAGGAACTTATAACAACCAAATACATATCAGTGAGTTATTTATACTAGTCCAAAGTCTATGACATATTATTAGCAAGATCTAAGTGCAGGTTAACATAGTGGACATGTATTTCCATGCCAAATGCTATGAACAAGACAAAACTTGGAAGTAAGCAAGAAAAGATTGTTCCAACACTACATGAATTTAAGTAGTATAATCTTACCTCCATATTCAAGGATTGTTCCATAACTCTTATCAAGCATGCTCTAATATCCCATTAATTGGGAAATGCTTTGGGCATCCCCGTTAATGTATTCCAATATACTAATTTAGTAACTTATGGTGATTTATGGACAAGGATATAATTTCATTTTTTTCTTTTACAGTCATTTAACCATTGTCCATTTAAGCCATGTTACAAAAGGAATAAATTAAGAATATGGTAGACAAAAATAAATATCGTATTATTAACCAAAACCATATTAAGCATTGTATCTAGGTTGTGACTTAGAGGACGTATCCATTCCTCTTGCAATAAGATCATTGAATATCTCATTTGAATTATTTGTATTTGTCAATGCTCTCATTTGAATTATGCTTGAGATTGAAGATCTATCTACGACCAATGACCTTTCCCTTGGGTAACTCCACCAACTTCCATACAACATCCTTCATCAGACTGTCATATTCATCATGTATACATTTTCCATATTATTTATAATTTGAAGCTTCATCACAATACTTGGGCAAAGCATTAACCAAAGAAATCATAAAAGACGTGAAATTTGCCTCATGGATGTCACTATTGTTAATCCATAGTTTCATGTTTCCATCATGATGGTTGGAAATTCTGTAACAATATTTTGTGTAACTGATACATGATTTTAGTTCAGTTCTAAGACTAGTATAATTTCTAAATTGTTAGAATAATCAACCCATAGTTACCCATATTTGACATTAATTAATCATTTTTGTCTTATTCCTAGATTCCTCACTATGATAGTTGGCTTCCACATACACCTAGAAGTCAACACTTGCTAAAAATGGGTCATGGAGTGCTTTGGAATAATCCTGGAAACATTTTTAGTGTGTCTTATTTTATTCCTAGTGTGTAAAAGTGCAGTTCTATTTTTTTCTGAAAGTTTCCTTGCTTTACAACAGTTTTAAGGCAAAAAGGAAAAGCTAGTCTAGGAGTAACTACCTTGTTTTTTTCCCACATCATCCTCCTTCATTTTATCGAAATAAAAGTATGTATTTTATCTCTTTCCATCACTTATTAGTTGTCCTATCTGATTTATCCAATTCGTGCACATCTTCATAGATTTGGAAAGTCTTTTTTGCACCTATGGGGGATTTGACTAGTTTTAGTAAGCCTTCCTTTTTACCAATTCGAATAGCAAACTTAGGATTTAGAACATATAATGTAATTATATATTTTATCAGCCTATTACTTCATATGGTTTTATAATGTACACTTATTCAATACATGATTAATTTATGCTCCAATTTCAGTCTCCTTTTATGTGAATTTTGCATGGTTGATTAGCAATTTTGTCAGTGTAATTGTTCTATCACTTGGGTTCAATTTACACATGGCATCAGAGCCTTTGTAGATTTATTTATCTCCTTCTAAATTTTTATTTCATATTTGAAATCACTGACTAGGAGCACATTATGCTAACTAGAGGGAACAGTTGCTGAGATATGGACCAATCTCAAAGGATCATCTTGTCTCCATTAAATTTCTTCGAATGGAAAGCGGATATGGAGATATTTTTGATAGCAAAAGAAATCTACAGGGTTACCATGGAAACTGAGATAGATCCCAATGCAGCTGCGGAGAAAATTAAATGGCACAACAGGAGGGATGAGGCCTATGGTATTTTGTGCTTGACCATTTCAAGAGACCTCCTCTTTCATCTTGATTCATTGACATCACCTAATGAGGTTTGGGAGAATCTTGAAGATATTTTTGGAAATACAGATGAGATGAGAGGACATCAAATCGAGAATGAATTGATATCCTTGAGTCCGAGTATCCTCAAATCATTGCAACTCTACTTTTCTAAGTTTAAGGCCCTTATTTTGCAGCTAAAATAGTATGGGATCGAAAAAGAGGAAGAACAACTAGTATTGACCATAATAAAAAAGATTGGTCCTGAATATTTGGTGTTTTTTTTTTATCTTCCATGCCACCAAATTGATAGCTCGAACCGAGAAGATGCCTAAGTTTGATGATTTCATGGAATCCCTCACCCAAGAGCAAGATAAATTGGTAATGATGGGAACCATCAAACCTTCCAAAGACCAAGATTTGGTTTCCGGAGATTCAAAGGTGGATTCAAAAAGAAAGAAAAAATATAAAAATCCACCTGAGCAAAACAGAGACAAGTCAAAGTCTCAAGAGGACCCCTTAGGCTCCAAGAAGAACTTCCAGAAGAAGAGGAACACAGGAGAAATGATCAAGTGTGCATACTGTAGTAAGAGCTATCATCCTGAGAGCTCTTGTATGAAAAATAAAATTGACATGTTGACCCAAATCCTGGAGAAGAACAACATCTCCCTTCCCGATTGCTCAAAAAAAGGGAAGGAGGATCAAATTCAGAAGACAAGGAGAGAGTACATGCCTTGGTTGCTGGCACCTCAAGCTCACCTAGATTCATCATTGATTCTAAAGCTTCCAAACATATGGTTTCGAAAATGGAGGTATTCTCCTCTCTTGAAATGTCGAAAGGTCCACCAATAGTTTTGGGAGATAACTCTATGACTAACAGTATGGGGAGGGTAGGATTGATCTTGACCATGATAATTTCAATAATGTGTTGTATGTTCTAGGTCTTGCCTCTAATATCTTGTCAGTGGATCAGATGAGTCACACTAGGTCTCCAAATAAATTCATATCCCCCCCCCCAATGAAGTTGAAATATCAGATATTTCGAATGGTAAAGTCATAGAAAAAGGTGTTGTGGATCACACTTCGAAGGTATACAAGTTTTCCCATTTTCTACTATACTAAAACCCCTCTGCTCTTCTCACCCATGCTAATGAGTCAAGTAAGCTTTGACATGAGAGATTTGGCCATCTTAACTATAATTGTCGCTCTTATTTGAGTGACAAATGTATGGCCATAGGGTTACCAAATATTAAGTTTTCTAAGGGAGTATGTCAAGGTTGTATCCTAGGAAAACACCCATAGCACAAATATGAGAGATCTAGTCATGAGAGAACCTCTGCGCTCATTGAGTTAATCCATAGTGACATTGCTAGTCCATTCCCTCATATGTCCATGAGTCAAGACAAATATGCACTCACTTTCATAGATGACTTTTCCAGGTATTGTTGGGTCTACTTCCTAAAGCACAAGTCTGAAGTTTTTGACCTCTTCAAAATATTTAGAGCCTTGGTTGAGAACCAGTCTAGGAGGAGACTGAAGATCCTCAGATCTGACAATGGTGGTGAGTATGTCAAGTCTAATTTCATCCATTATTGTAAATATGTAGGTATCCAGATGCAGAATTCTATTCCTTACACACCACAACAAAATGGTGTTGCTGAGAGAAATAACAGATCACTCAAGGAGATGGAAACTTGCATGATGGCGGTTAAAGATTTTCCACCAAATTTTTGGGCCAAGGATATAAATTGTGAATACTATATCCATAATAGGGTGCCACATAATAAAATTTATGGTATTACTCATTTCCAATATTGGAGTGGGCACAAACTAGATGTGACCCATTTCAGGATTTTTGGCTCAAAGGCTTGGTCTAGAATTCCAACTAAAAAGAGGAAGGCTTTGTAACCCCAAAGCCAAGAGTTACTATTTGTTTGGTATTCTAAAGATTCAAAAGGGTACAATATGATAAAATTGATAGCTAAAAATGCTTTCATTGAAAGAAGCGTTTAGTTTGAAGAAGAGCCTTTAGCAGCAGTTCAAGTTGGAGAGTCCTCTTCACCACCACAACCACTAATTGTAAGTGAAGAGAATAATAATTTTGATGATTATTATATGTATTATAATTATGATTTAATTTCCTATCTTAACATTCCTACAAGACCAAAATTGGAAGCAAGGACCATTCATGCATCCAGGGAGCTAGCTGGGAATCCTAGTGACACTAGGAGGACTAGATCTCAATTTGAGAGTGCCCTTTGTGTGAAAGATCCACTCTTTATTGAGAAGTGTTATTTGATGGTTGAATCTGATCCTAAGACATATGAAGATGCAGCACATGACCAAGATTACAAACAGCTATGAAAGAAGAATTCAGCTTGCTCTAGAAGAACAACACATGGGAACTATTTGATCTCCCCCCCCCCCAAGTGAGAAAGCTAGTAAAGAGTAAGTGGGTATTTAAAACTAAGTTTATTGCTTATGGTTAACCTTTGAAATATAAGGAAATATTGGTNAAGCTAGTAAAGAGTAAGTGGGTATTTAAAACTAAGTTTATTGCTTATGGTTAACCTTTGAAATATAAGGAAATATTGGTAGCCAAGGGATACTCTCAAGTACATGGTATTTATTACTATGAGACCTTTGCACCAGTGGCAAAGATGGACTCCATAAGGCTAGCTCTAGCCATTGCAGGTTCAAGGAAATGGGAGGTACATCACATGGATGTGAAGTGTGCCTTTATAAATGGAGATATGAATGAATAGATTTATATGCAGAAACCAGAAGGTTTTGTTTCTAATCCATATTTAGTGTGTAGGTTAAAGAAATCATTGTATGGACTCAAGCAAGCCCCCAAGTCTTGGTATGCCAAGATTGATGGATTTTTGCTGTCACTGAGTTTTGTTCAATGCAAGTATGATATGAATGTCTATTTGAAGCTGAATCATGGTTCTCTAATGATCATTTTTTTATATTTGGATGACCTACTGATTACAGGAAGTTCAAAGAAAGAGATTTCCTCCTTGAAGGATGTAATGAACCATGCATTTTCCATGACAGATTTGGTATTGTTGAGCCAATTCTTGGGTCTCGAAATTCCTCAATCCCAACATGGAATAAAAGTTAATAAGTCCAAGTATGCTTCAGATATGCTCAACAAGTTTAGTATGAAATATTTCAAGCCAAGCAAGACTCCATTCCTTTCAATATTTAAGCTTGAGGAAGCAGGCTCTTCTCCTTTGGTAAATAATATAGTTTATAGGTAGTTGATTGGATGTTTGCTTTATCTTACACATACTCGACCTGAATTATCTTATGCAGTTAGTGTGGCTTCAAGATACATGGATCAGCCTCATGAGATCCATTGGAGAGCATCCAAGAGGATCCTAAACTTTGTTCAGGGAAGAAGGACTCATGGGATTTTCTATAAAGCAAAATATGACTTAGAGCTAGTTCGATTTACTGACAGTGATTGGGTAGGTGAAAACACAAATCGAAAGTCTACTTCAGGATATGTGTTCATGCTTTCCAAAGGACCAATCAGTTGTTCAAGTAAGAAGTAGAGTGACATAGCACTCTCATCTACAGAGGAAGAGTATAGAGGAGTTGTGAATGCAACTACTCAATGTTTGTGGTTGCAGGGGATACTTGGAGAATGTGGTTTTGAATCATATTTTTCAATAGTCATCTATTATGAAAATCAAAGCACCATTCCAATCTCCACTAATCCATCTCAAAGATAGAGAACCAGGCACATTGATATCCATATGCACTATATCAAGGATCTTGTGCATGATGGTACCATTTCTCTATTCTATTGTGCATATTCAGAGCAAGTAGCATATATATTCACCAAAGTATTCTATGAAAATACCTTTAGTAATATCAAATCACTGCTGGGGATTTCTGATCATGTGGTGAAGTATGATTGATAAAAATATTTCCAAAATTTTGTTTCCTTTCCATGTTTAAGGGAGGATTTTCTCAGTGGGGTTTTGCCTCTTTCCTTGCTTGTATGGACATGTAGTATGTAAGGGGTGACTAAGCCTTGTTGCCAGGCCCTATAGTTTTATGATATTTACTCATAAAGTTGGGATTAAGGGGGGGGTTTAGAATAATTAACCTATACTTACCCATATTTGACATTAATTAATCATTTTTGTATTATTCCTAGATTCCTAGATTTTTGGAAACATTTTTAGCATGTATACTGTTATTCCTGTTTTGTAAAAGCGCAGTTCTACTTTTTCTGAAAGATTCCTTACTTTACAACAGTTTTAAGGCAAAAAACAAAAGTTACTCTAAGAGTAACTGCCTTGCTTTTTTCCCACATCAACCTCCATTTTCTCCAAAAAACAAGCATGGATCTGATCTCTTTCCATCACTTATTATTTTGTCTATCTTATTTAGCCAAATTGTGAGCATCTTCATAGATTTGGAAAGTATTTTTTGCACCTATGGGGGATTTGAGTAGTTTTAGTAAGCCTGCTTTTTTACCAATTCGAATAGAAACCTTATGATTTTGAATCTTTGATGTAGTCATATATTTTAGATTCCTATTATTTCATATGGTTGGATGATGTACACTTATTCAATACAAGATTAAGTTATGCTCCAATTTAGGTCTCCTTTTGTGTGAATTTTGCATGGTTGATTAGAAATTTTGTGAGTGTAATTGTTCTATCACTTGTGTTCAAATTCCACATAAATCCCATATAACCTAGTAAATTTCCCAGTATAAGCTCAGTATAGAGCATAGTTCAATTCTGCATAGAACCACGATCCATATCAGCAACCTTATTATCCTTGTCAGCCACCAAACAATAGTTGATCTATCTTCCACGTAATCAGGCGGATTTCAAATCCCCATTGAAATCTTTTGCATTCAATAAATTTTGCAATCCTCCCAATTATTAAAAATAGTTCTTGTTGAGCCTGCAAAATGGTTGTCAACCTTGGGATCACGCTCCCCGTTAGATCTACGGTGGACCTCAAACTTGATGAACCCGATTGTAATGAAATTTCACGCACATATTTTTTTTTATCCTATGCGATAGTTAGCTCAGAAAAATTAGTTTTCAACCGTTAGATTGGTTTCCCCACCAAATCAACGATGGACTCTAATATTATAGGACAAATTGTATAGGTATTTTGTGTGCATCAAGACCTTGATTCTCCACACAACTTCTCAGTGTGAAATCAATGTCGGTCGTTGATTACTTCAGGGTTCAAATTGAATCATTGATCTCAATATTACTTTAACAATATCCCTCCACAACCAAAAAAGAAAGTCAAATAACGCACACAACATGTTATTCTTCTTCCAGAATGTGATCCCCTCCACAAGTCAAATAACACAACAGCAACTAGCGAGTCCAGTTGGTTTGTGGTCACCATTGTGTTCCTCAATATAATGAACCACAAGTAGTTTAGAGAAGAGGAGTTTCCTACCAAGAAAGGATTAAGATGTGATTCAATTTGCTGCATGATGCATTCGATTGAAATGGGGGGGATTTTTACTCTCTTTTCACTATGTCTTCTCTGTTGCATGAGAGAGAGAGAGAGAGAGAGAGAGAGAGAGAGAGAGAGAGAGAGAGAGCCATTGTTACTCTTTGTTTGCAATGCCAATGAGATAATGTTGGTCGTACTCAACACTAGCTGGGTTGGGCTCATTTATTTTACAATACACAACTTACTTGAATTTAGCTTAGTTTAGTTTTCAAAACAATGTTTTTAGTTGTCCGCTGCATTGTAGAGATTCTTGGCTCTCGCCTACATTTAACTTCCAAAATCATATTGTGATATATTCCTCTGAAGGGGGTTAATTAAAATTCATGGTTGATTGACAAGTGTATGTGGATGGGTTTCATTTCTCAGGTATTGTCTTCCCATTGGCATTTTTTTCTATTCAAAATACCAATGTTCTTGTCTTCAAAATGGAACCAAACCACCACTGCGAGTTCCTAGTCACACCTTGTATCAACATCCTCATCCACTGTGAATTGGCCTCCACACCAAAAATAAATCAAATTAGACAGCGAGTCCACCAAAATAACTATTGTTGGCTACTGCTACTACGATGAAGGGGTTCCACGTTGATCTTGTTATTATTTGTTTGCTCGGCTCGGCTCTGTGTGAGAGAGAGGGCCAATGCCACGACTTGTTCACTACAATATGCTCCAGTCCAGTCTCGTTGGTTAGGATTCTTTAGTTCTCTTCTTATTCTATATTTTCTTTGTGTGACAGAGTGTTCATTGTAGTCATCCACATTTATATAGTTATTATTATCCTGTGTTCTATCTTATATAAACCTAAGAAGGCCATTATTAATAGAGTGGGAATTTGGAAAACATAGCACCCCTCAATCTTTGGGGATCAAATTCAATCGTTCATCTCAATCTTCCTTTAACAACGATTTCGCAAACCCAATCCCTCTTTATCTACCTCACTACTTCAATTTTTTAAATTCACTTCAAGCTGTAGATCTGGTCCAAGGTCTACCTCCCCGATACGATCTTCAAGCTTATGATCGATGGTTTTTTAGAGTATTTAGGGTGAAAATCCTGTAACACCCCGGTTTTGACCCTGTTGCATTAATGTATATGATGTGAATATTATCAAATCATGACAAGGAGCTCAAGGCCAAGGACGTGTCATTGATTGATGTTTTGTATATAGGCGATCATGGCTGATGCCTACGGTTTCTATGCTAAGTCAAGAATGTTTGTAAAAATCATGTAAATATGCAATATAATGAAAAACCACAGCCAGTTATATCGATGCAACGAATAATGAGATGGGGGCATGATTTTCCTAAGGATAAGGGTATGGGAATGTTAACCTTGAACCTGTTTGGGGAAAATCCATGTGTCATGGGGAGAACCCATAAGAACTATCAAACTAACCTCTTTCTTATCTTTTCTTCCCAACCATTTATTTTTCCAAAAGGTGGTTGAGGTAGTTATTTCATGGAAGGGAAGAGTATGGGAAATTTTGAATTGGGAAGAGCACCCAGTTTTGGGATATCATGTTTTACTTGCATGGAGAAGAAACACCAAAACTGTATGCTAGTGTTGACCCATGAGTTCACGTTTTGGGGGATTTAATCTCATGATTTTGAGAGCTGCGGGACATTATGGCTCAGGACGTTCGATCTCAGGATCAATCTCCATTTTTTCCATTCACGGGAAACTCTTTGGTAGCTGAGCTCTTCCCGTGTGTATCCTTCGCATTATATGATTATCTTCCCCGTGGAAATACTGTGATTGCTATGTTGCAGTGTTGTATGAGACTACAGACTTTATGAGGCTGTGTTACTCGTGTCCAGAGTAAACCTATGTTGTAGTGTCTCCCTATGGTTGTTGTGTTGTGCACCCTGGTTCAGATCTGAGCTATGTATGAGACTTAGGAATGGGAGAGATGTAGAATGTGCTTGATAAATATTGTGTGGAACCTCACAATAAGATAAGAGTGGTCGGTAAACCTGTTATGCACATCTTGAAGAGCGCTAGAAGGGAATGTGTATCCTGAGGGACTACAGAGTAGAGAAGGGGACACTTCCTTGTGTTGGGTGTGTAGGAAGTAGGGAAGCCAGGCTAGATAGGTCTTGTGAAGGTGTTCTTAGCTCTGTAGATGAACTCACTAGCTTAGCAGTTCTTCCTTCCCATTGCATTAGAGTCCTGATAAACCCAACTGGAAAGATGGCTTGGCTAGTAGCCTGATAAACCCATTTGTTGTCTTGGCTATGTCTTGTTGTGCTTGACCTGGTAAGTAACCTTTGGTTGGGAAGTCTGACAAAACCAACTGCAAATGTTGGTTTGGCTAGTTAGCTTGATAAGCCCAGCAGTGAGATGGATTGACTGTGAACAGTATGATAAACCCATGTGTTGGCTTGACTGGTCCTTAAAGGTGAATGTTGGATTGACTGTGTACAGTCTGTGAAACCCAACTGTGATATGGATTGGAAGAGTGTCCTATGAAACCCATCTGTTGGGATGTTTTCCCATATAGCCTGATAAACTCAACTATGTTGGCTTGGTTGATTGTTATTGCACCCTGGCTATGTATGAATCTGCTAGTGTTCCCTTATTCCTTGAGGAAATCATGCCCAACTCGGAGGTGGTAGTGTTGTTGAGAGACTAAGGAGCACACTGGCCTATGGTTGGGAAGAACGTTGCAATGACATAGCTGGTTGTGGAAGAAGTTATGTTCAAAGATAAGTGTTATTGTCTATGTTATTATGTGATTCTCTATAATTATATTTCTTGTTTTGAAAATTTCTTGATGGATGTGATGAATATATTGTTGTGTTGAATTGATGCATTGCTCCTTTGAATAACTGCAATCATAGGCATCTACGTATGTTTTCCATCAATGCATTTTGAACTAAGTTGCAGGGTATATGGGATAGATCGGTAATGGCTTGAATGATCAGATCGACCCAAGAATTCAGTGGAAAAGTCTAGTTTTTTGCTAGAAATCTTCCTTCACATGAATTGGTATGTTATGGAATGCAAGATGCGGAATACCATTTAGCATATTTTGGGTTCCACAGATTCCCTTCCGAAAATTCCTCTCTGCAACTTGTGGGATGCAATATGTGGGATGCGGGATCGCAGTGTCACAAATTTCAATAATTCCCATTCCCGCAAGTCAAAGTTTCCACGTCGTCGATCTTCATGGGATGATTCTCCATCGTCAATCTGTTTCTGATGTGGGATGTGGGATGTGGGCTGCGAGAAGTGAGACCACAATTTTTGTAACTTCTGAACCCACAATTCAGGATTTCTGCACCGTTGATCCTTGTAGGTGAATTCTGAGCCTTGATTTGGATTTATTCTTTGGGATCAGTTATGATCATTGATTTTCATTATGTTTTCTCTTCATCATCTGATCTCCTCTGAGATATTTCCTTGCAGATTGCTGAATTGATCTATGGAAGACGGGAGGGAACGTGATAGTGTTGGAAATGTTAAGATGTGGTTCGCAACCATGCCCTATGTTTCGATGAACAATGAAGGTTCTCGATGAAAATTTTAATTCTGCATGATGATGGGGTATGGGTACATGACAAATCCCAGTTTCGAAATACAACTGCGGCCGTAGATCTACCCAAGCTGTAGATATTTATCCCAGACTAATTGATAAGAGGAATGATCAATACACCTTCTCTTTCTCTGTCGATTGATCCTTACAGTGGTTATTCAGTGGTTATTCATGCAACTAGAAACCTACAACAAGGTTAATTCTAAGTGTATAATCCATTCATGAATTCATCAGTAAATTAAATCCTTCTTTCGATATTTCAAAGAATCGATCAATCAATTTCTCTCTTTTCTCATTCTTAGAACACCTGAATTCATACACAGGGTTAATAACCATTTACAGAGACTAAATCAAGCCTTCCACATTTTCATTCATTCATTCAAATAAAATTGAATTTACACACAAAGATATGTGAAAATAGGATTTCTTTCATTCAGCCAATGAAACTGTACATACAATTTGTTTTAGAACCTCTGTTCTAACCTCTTTTAGGTCCACTATATCTTTGTTTGGCCTTGCCTAAATCCTACATGTCTTAATGACCTCTACCTCTATTCTACTCTATCTATCTTTGTCTTCTCTTCCGTCCTATATGTCTCTATGCCTCGCAGGATTACACATATATACAACATTGGATTCATAAACCATTTTCATTCATATCCTCAATATCCTCAACGACATTCTTAATTAACTCAACTCTCAAACCTATCCTATGACTCACTACTACTAATTGAGGAATTTTTTACATGATTCAGCAAATGATCCATTACTCACCTAGTGACTCACTCACTGACTCATCATCATCTAGAATCACATATTTTACATAGTTTTAATAACAAGGTGATGGTTCAAAGACCATCAATTCAGAACTTAAGAACTCTTCTAGGCATAGTCAAATACTGAACTTGGAATGTTGAAAGGAAAGAAGGATGCTCTTGCATCACATCAACCACACTGAATACTCTTGCTAAGACATGTTCCATTACCCTTCTTATTTGAATTATTTAAATATGGAAAAATTAGAGTATTGTCTTCAAAGAGTGACCAAAACCTAAAGATAGAAAAAGATGCCCAAAAATAACAGCGCTCCAATGGTTATATCATTTTTTGTGTGAAGAAACATTCCATGGGAAAGGGAAAGCTCAACCTTAGCATATCCTCACATTAGAACTGTACCATGCATTATTTGTATGTCACCCTTCTCAATAGTGTGATCAAAATCACATGTGGGACACCCATATGAAATGGGAGTTAACAGAACCTTATCCTTTCCTAGAATCCTAGTGTTGAACATAGTATGATAGTTATCTATGGTTAGGATAAGTACTTTTGCATGCCTCAACACCCAATTGTTATTAGGATTTGGAGCCTCTATAACTTTCTTGAAATTCTACGAATGACTAGTTCGAGATGTGTGGCATCCACTCAATGCCATGGTGGTCAACATGATAGATTAACTTGCAGGGGGCATACCTTTTACTTATGAAATTTAACCAACATAGATGCCATTCTAAAATGATGCTTCACTGATCATTTTTACTATTTTGATTGATTTTCAAAGAAACAACTTGGCCATGAATAATATTGTCAGATTCTGCTTATTTTTGCAATCTTCATGTTACAAGTGAATGATTTTTGCTCTATCGAAATGATGGACAACTAATCATTTATGTTTTTTGAATTATTTGTCTTAGTATTGAATATGCATGGTTCAAATATATTAACCATGTATTCTTTCTTTTTTTTGTGATTTTCATATATGGCAAGGTGCTTCACATGGATCAATTGAATAATTATCTATTATGGAATCATCTTGAACTACTTCCCTTTATAAATATTGGCACACTAGGTATTATGCATCAATGAGAAGGGTTTTTGGGGGGAGGGTAGACCATGTTAGTTTGCAATAAAGTTATTTTAATATAAAAGTATGAAAACCCAGTGGATTTTCATGATTTGTCCTATAATTTACCCAAGCCTTGGCATTCTGCAATGTTATCTTGGCTCAATATCCTCCCATGACTCATAGTCTTACTGTTTGTGTCTCGGTTTGTCTGAAGATGTGAACATGATGTGGCCTCTGACAATCATAACATTGTGCTTCTTTTAAGATCTTGGACTCCAGTGGACATGGATCTCTAGGGAGAAATGGTATGCAACAATGGAAGAAGAAACTTAAGGTCATCGATGCATAACCTTTAAATATCCAAACATAGGTAACATTAAAACACAAAGCTCTACAAACATAAAACATGTAGCTTTATGTTTTGCTACTTTATCACTCCATTTTTATAAACATTCACATTTATTTTTAATTATAGGCATGTATTGTATCACATGAGATCATTACTTTTCTCCCCTTTCATTCTAACCCCATCTGTAGTTTAGAACTTGCTTGAATTTCCCTGTAATTGTTTGTATGATTTCCTTGTAAGGCTCCTTAGAAGTATATTTACACATTTGATTTTCTATTGTAAACAATTGGACATATCCTAATTCTCGTATTTGACTAACAACTGTTTTATTCCTTTTGTCACTTATTTGACACAATATTTATAATTGATCCTAACCTTAATATAAATATATTATTTACCCATAGCATGCATCACATTATGTAAGGTAATGTGAAGGGAACTACAGTAAGCTCTGAGTCACCCAGTTAATTTGACAAATCCCATGGAATTGGTTGATTGTTGCATGTGTGTGTCCTAATTTAATAGGGATGAGGAAGAATCTCTTAAACACCTATGCTAATAATCAGATCACAATCTAGAAATATTTAAATTTAATGGTATTTAGTAGTGTACATGTTACATACTCTTACTCATAGCCTATAATGCATGCTCTGTAGCCTTGTTGATAAACTTGTTATTGATTTCTCTTTGGCTGGAAAAAAATGCATTTACCTTTCCATCTCTGAATTTTACCAAAATGCAATAGATTTCCATGATGTAATGATCTCTAACAACTTGTAGCAAAGAGGCCTCATAAAAGAGAGGGAGTTCATGAAGAATCTCTAGGAGATTCTCACTGAGGAGGAAATACTTCGAATTCGAATCACACAAGGGTTGCCATGGACAACATATGAGATAGAGGTTACTACTGAATTAAACATATATGTTTAATGGAATTAAAATTTTGTATATTAGTATTGATAAATGATATGTTGACATAAGTATGGAATCTGAATCTTTTATATGGGTTAAAATCACAGTGTTTGATAAATCCCCCTCTGAAAGAAAGCACTAAGCCATTGGATTTGAAGCTTCACACTGAAATAAGGGCAGTTGATCGTGCTGAATTTGATCACATTGTAAGACATAATTTTCTCTTTGTATGATTTTTAATTCCCTTTGAATTTACATAGCCTTTAATCATTTTCTTCTGTGGTGAATCAAATAGATCACAGAAAGACTCAAAGCCATAGAACAAGAAAGACTAGAACAATAGAGACTGCAAAAGGTATGTGTGCTTGTGTTGTTGCACTTGACAAGAAGGATGTGTATGTTTCTGTACACAAGATCTCTAAGAGTCTCCTATGAGTATGAATTGAATAGATATTCAAAGCTCCCAAACATCCCCAGGGATCCCAAGTTCCATATTCCTAATCACAAAATAGCAAAATCCATATCGTGGAATGATTTCAACAGTTATAAATAATAAGCTCCAGACTGATGGAAGTTATCTCTGTACAACTACATTATTTAAGCTGGAGAAAAATAAGTTTTCTTTGAGATTCAAGTTAATGGCTCATCAAAGATTGATTTTTTTTGAATCTCTGGTCACTTTGTGTTTTGATTCACAAAGCCAAGAAACATAGTACTAGTTTTGTGATTACAGGCATCAATTCCATGTGAAAAAAAGACAGAGAGCATTTCTATTAGTAAGTAATAGAATGATGCTTGTTCTGTCTTCTCATGTAGACAAAGTCAGCAATGAAGTTTTTCATTTATTTGTATTTTTTTTGGGGGGAGGGTAGACTATGTTGGTTTTTGGTTCAATGAAAATGGTTTTGAATTTTCTATGATCAGAGCCATACGATTTGAAGTTGTTATCATCTATCTAAATAAGGTCAGATCCATTCAAACTATTTTCTTAGGTCTCTCGAGTTAGAAATAATGTTGGGATTATTAGTATTTTCTTAGAATTACAAATGATGCAATATTGGTGTTAATATTTCCCCTTTCCCCAATTCTTAAAGGGTTCTAGCTCAATGGTAGCGTGCTTGCTTTACAAGTAGGAGGTTGAAGGTTTGATTCCTTCATGCCCCAACCATATTACAATATTGATGTTTTAAATAAAATATTTTTATTATGACTTATTATGGCTATGAGGGGGGTTCAAAACTGCTCTTGTATGTTACAACGAGGGTGGTACAAACCCCCCTGTAATTTTATATGAGGGGGGTTCATAACCACCCCCAAAGGTTTGTAAATATTTTTAGGGGGGGTTGAACCTCCTTCATAGGTACCTACGAGGGGGATTTGTAACCGCACCCAAATGTTTGTAATAAGTACTTTTGGGGGGGGGGGAGTTGGAACCTCCCCCATAGGTGTCTATGAGGGGGGTTTATAACTGCCCTTAAAAGTCACTTTTGGGGGGGTTCTAAACCGCTCCCAAAAGTGACTTTTTGGGGGTGTTCAAAACTTCCCCCAAAAGTGACTTTTGGGGGGTAGGGATTTAAACCACCCCCAAAAGTGACTTCTTTTTTGGGCAGGTGGGAGGTGGGGTTAAACCGTCCCCAAAAGTGAATTTTAGGGGCGGTTTTGATCTCTTCCAGAAATACCCCTAAAAGTCAAAACTTTTAGCATCGGTGCTATTAGGAGCAGTATTGTAAAGACCACCTCCAAATCCAAAACCACCCCCAAAAGTGACTTTGGGGAGGCTTTGAACCTCCCCCAAAAGTGAATTTTAGGGGGGTTTTGAACCACCCCCAAAAGTGACTTTTAGGGGCGGTTTCGATCTCTTCCAGAACCACCCCTAAAATTCAAAAAAAATAGCGTTGATGCTATTAGGGGCAGTTTTGTAAAGACCACCTCCAAAGCCAAAACCACCCCCAAAAGTGACTTTTGGAGGCAGAAGACAACCGCCCCTAAAATTCATATTTTTTATAGTGCTACTGTCGAGAATAACTAGGGCTTCAAGTTTCTTGAGGTTACATCATCAATCTTAGGAAAAGGAAGACACAATCTAGATCTCCTCGGGGATGCACATCATTTCTAACACTCATCCCTACAAATGATTCCAACCAAAAACTTAGGGTTTTACCATCAACCCCTAGGTTACCTCGAAGAAGGTTAGCGAGGTGAATTCTTCTCCAAGTAAGTATTGTCTCTCCTATTTCCATTTGAGGTTCTATTTCTGTTAAAATTGAAAAATAATACCAATCTAGATGATAATCTTGAGGGTGCTAAGAACTTCAGAGCATGGAAGTACCAGATCATGCTCATCCTGGAAGAGAATGATCTAGAAGGCTTCATAATGGAGGAATTTGATGACCGTGAAGGAGATGGAGCTAAGGCTAAGCACAAGAAGGATATAATTAAGGCTAAAATAATCATAGTTAACTCCATAAAAGATAACTTGATCTCTCAAGTATCTTCAAGGAGAACAGCAAAGGAAATGTTTGATTCCCTATCCAACCTCTTTGAACTAAGGAACATCAATATGAAGATGACCTTGAGAAATCAATGCAAAGGTGTGAAGGATTAGAATTCGGAAACCATGCACTCATACTTCACAAGAGTATACTAGATTAAGGAGCAACTAGAAGCTATTGGAGATATAGTAGAAGATGCAGAAGTTGTAATGACCACCCTGAATGGTATTCCAAGAGATTGGGAATATTTCATTCGAGGAATATGCTCTAGAAGAAAACAAACCAAGTTCCAACATCTATGGGAAGAATGTGTTCAAGAAGAAGAAAGAATAAAAGTCAGAGAAGAGAAACTGAATGAATGTGAAGATCAATCCCTGGAATTTATTACCAAAGGTAAGAACAATAGGAAGAATTATGATCATCCTCGCAGGAAATTACAAGGGTTTAAGAATAATAATAAGGTCAAACAAGTTTTCTCAGGTTAAGAATGATTCACTTGTCACAATATGGGACACATCTCCATAAAATGTCCCATGAGAGAATATCAACTCAAGAAGAAGAACAAAGGATACTAGGCACATACAACTAAAGACAATGATCAAGAATAAGAAGAAAGAACTAAATAATATGAAGAATCCTGTGAAGAATATGTCTTAATCTCAACACTCACAGGTTTAGTCTCACCTGGTAATGATACTTGTATAGTAGATATTGGTGCCTCTAGGAACATGACAGGTTACAAGGATTCACTCTCTTGTCTTGATAAAGAGGTTTCTCCACACAAAGTAATGCTTGGAGATGATTACCAATATTCCATCAAATGAATGGGAGAATCCTCTTATAAATCAGACTCAAAAAATTCCATGAAGATGAAGGATTCCCTGTATGTTCCAAGGCTAAAGAAGAATCTCATTTCTATCTCAGCATTAGATAAGAAAGGTTTTAGAGTTTCTTTTGTATATGGTGAATTTCTTATGTGGACAAAAGAAAAAAATATAGATGATGCAGTAGTGATAAAGTTGAATAAGGAGGACTCTAAAACCTAAAGAGACATGTAAACTCGACATTGATGACTAGCACCATAATCCCATGTGAGTTATGGCACATAATACTTTCTCATGTACATTACGAAGCATTACCAATTGTGAGCAAGGTGGTGGAGGGATTGCCATAGTTTCAGATAAACCATGAAGGAGTGTGCAAAGGTTGTGCACACGGAAAGAATACCAAGAACCCTTATCCAAGCAGTATCGGTAAAGAAAAATGGATTCTAGACATTATTCACTCATATATTTATGGACTAGTGAAAACTACTTCATTAAGAGAGTATGTTTACTATGCCTTCTTCATTGATTACTACTACTGCAAAACTGGGATCTATTTCTTTAAGAAGAAGGGTGAAGCATTTGAGAATTTCAAGGATTTTAAGGTTATTGTAGAAAACCTCTCTGGAAAGAGGATCAAGACCTTAAGATCAGATGGAGGAGAATTCACATCAAGTGAATTTAATGAGTACTATAGAGAAGATGGGATTAAGAGGGATATCACCATTCCACAACAAAATGGTGTGACAGAGAGAAAGAATATATCTATCATAGAAGCTGTAAAATCCACGATCCATGATCAAGACCTACCTATGTATATGTAGGAAAAAGCTTCTAGAATAACACTATATGTGCATAATAGAATCTCCCACATTTCCCTTGGGAATAAAACTCTATGATAGTTGTTTATCGGAGAAAAGCATTATGTCAGTCACCTTAAAATATTTGGTTGTTTGGTTTACATACACATTCCCAAGAAGAAGAGATCAAGATTGGATCCTTCAGGAAAGAAGGGATTTTTTGTGGGATATGGTGAGAAATCGAAAGCTTACCAAATCTATATCTCAGGGTGCCGTCAATTTGATCCAAGTAAAGATGTCACTTTTGATGAAGATACAACTTTCAAGAAATTAAGGAAAGACAAGGAAGTCAAAGAAGAGAATGAAACTCCTAGAGCTACAGATGTTTTTAAACTAGTCATAAATGAGGTGAAAGAACAGATACCTAAGGACTGTGACATGACAGAACCTCAGAGACCTAAATAACTTCCTAGTGAGATGACCGCATGCAAAAGAATGTTTGCTTGGACACAAGAATTAATTGAAGAAGAAGAAATACTTGGTGTCCCTGAAGGAACCATTAGAGAAAGAAATAAGCCAAATCCATACCCTAGTTATGTGGCTTTTATGTGTGACCTCATTGAAAAAGAACCTACTTGCTTTGTAGAAGCAATGAAGCAAAAGGAATGGGTCGAGGCCATGGTCAAGGAATACAAATAAATTATAAAGAACGATGTATGAGAAGTAGTACCAAGACCAAAGAACAAGTCAGTAGTATCCTTGAAATGGATCTACAAAACAAAGCATTCAACAGATCATAGTATAGAGAAGTACAAGGAAAGATTCGTAGCCTATGGGTTCTCTCAGAAAGAAGGAATCAACGTCTATGAGGACACCCTTTGACCAGTAGTAAGGTACACCTCAATTAGAAACACCCTTTCCTTCACATTCAATATGAAGTGGAAGTTACATCAGATGGATGTAAATACAACCTTCCTAAATGGAGTAATATAAGAATAAGTATACATCAAACAACCACAAGGTCTTGAGACAGATAACCATAAAACTCATGTATGCATACTTAAGAAGGAATTATATGGGATGAAGCAAGCCCTTATAGAGTGGTATGGCAGGATCAATGGTTTCCTAATGAGTTTAGGCTTTACAAAGAGTAAATAAGATTCCAAACTGTACTACAAACTTGAGGATGATGGGCTTATGATATTACTACTATATGTAGATTATTTATTTTTTACAGGTAAAGACAAGCCCATCAACAAATGCAAGAAAAAGATCACTGCAGAATTTGAGATGAAATACCTTGGAATGATGCACTACTTCTTAGGCCTTGAGGTATGGTAGTATCTAGACAAGATTTTCCTTAACCAAGGAAAATATGCAATAGATATCTTAAAGATTATTGGGATGATGGATTGTAAGGCTATTCCTACTCCGATGACAACAAATTTGAAGCTCTTGAGTGATGATTCTTTGGAGATAGTGGATTCTACCTTATATAGACATATTATTGGTTCACTAATGTACTTAACTAATACAAGATCAGATATATGTTTTTCCATAAACACTTTAAGTCAATATATGGTGAATCCACAACATATTCACTTAGTAGGAGAAAAACATGTGATGATGTATCTAAAAGGAACGTTAGATTAAGGCCTCAAGTATGTGACAGATGGTGAGACCAAATTACATGGATTTACAATTTCATATTGGGAAAGAGGTGCCGAAGACAGAAATAGAACTTCAAGATGTTGTTTTATTTTTGGATCAGGCATGATCTCATGGTTCAGCAGAAAGTAGACCAATATTGCACTCATCATGACAGAAGCCAAATACATAGCATAATGTTCAACCTGTAGCGAAGCAGTATGGCTTCGCAAGATGTTGGCAAGACTATTTAATAAATAGGTAGAGGTAACTGATATCCATTGCAATAATACAAGTTTTATTAAGATGACAGAAAACTTGGTGTTTCATGATAAGTTGAGGCATATCAAAATAAAATATCATTACATCTAGGATATGGTACAGAAGGGATATTTGAATCTCAAGTATGAAACCGTGGAGGAACAAGTGGTAGATATATTGACTAAGCCTCTGCTCCTGCATGTAAAGTATAATACCTCAGTTTTGACCCCTTGGTATTGAATTTTACATGATGCATATGTATATACTATTGAGATCATGGCATGGAGCTCAAGGCCAAGGTCATGTCACTGATCTGGTTTTTTGTGAATAGGTGATCAAGGTTGATACCTATGGTGATAATTGTAAGTCAAGCACAATATATATTTTGATATATCATGTAACTATGCAAATTAATAAAATACCACATCTAACTATGGAACTACAATGTGAAAGAGATGGGGGAATGATTCAACAAAGGATAGGGATGGGAGTTAGTCAAAATCCCGAGCCAATAGGGTGTGACCAGATGTCAATGGTGAAACCCATGAACCCTCAACTACTTTTTTCCTCTATACTCAATCATCAATTTCTTCGAGAAGTTGGTTGAGGAAATTATTTCCTTGGGAAGAGAAAGGCATGGTAGTCTGATAGCTTGACTAAGAAATACTGCAAATCTGCAGCATGGGAGGAATTTTTCTTTCTTCTACAGCAAGTAAACCAGCATTGGAACGCATGCCCATTCCCTCATCCCTGAGTTGTGTTGAATGTTGGGATCATTCATGATGTTTGTGGAGCCTGCTGAGGGAAGAGTCATGTTTTTTTTCATGCACATTGTGCGCTCATCCTGCAGTAATAACTGTTGTTTGTTCTGGGTTGTTCACCTATTGTTTACCATCCTCAACCGCGTAGAGGTTCAGTGGTCTCCTTGTTTTGTTGAGTGAATGAGCAGTGGTGATCACTCGATTTTATTAGTAAGTGTGGTCACCTATGGTTTCCCTAGTATTGTTGTTCAATTGTCTCCTTTATCACAAAGTGATTTTAATTCTATGTTGTTGGATTTCTCCCTGTGGGTTGCTGTGTTGTGGACCATGTTTTGGTTCTGAACTATATGTAAACTTGATGAGTGGAATAGGAGAGGAATGGGATTGATAAACCTAGTGTAGAGAGGAACCTAAAGAAAGGGTAAGAGTGGCTGATAAATCCTCACTACATGCCATGAAGAGCACTGGAAGGGAAGACAAATCCTGAGGGATTTTGTAGTAGAGAAGGGGATGCTTCCTTGTATTGGGTATGTAGGTAATGTGGATCCCAGACTAGATAGACGTCGTGAAGGTGTCCCTATCTCTTGAATGAGTCACTAGATTAGTAATTTTACCTTTCCACTACCTTAGAAACCTGATAAGCTCAATTGGATATTGGCTTGGTTGTGTCTTGTTTTGTTTTGGCCATGTGCAATCCTTGGTTGGACAGCCTGAGAAACCCATTGTGAATGATGGCTTGGCTGGGTTCCTGATAAACCCATTTGTGGCTTGGATGGTACTTATTTTGGAAGTTGGCTTGAATGTGAATAGTATGATAAAACCAACTCTCTACTAACTTGGCTAAGTAAGGCTGATAAACCCAACATTGTTTGTCTTGTAAGCCTGTAGCTTGATAAACCCAACTTGGTGTTGGCTTGGCTGGATAGTCTGATAAACCCAAATAAAGGCTGGCTTGACTATGTGTGTGCTTTGGTATGTCTTTGTGTCATTTTGTTGTTCCCTAGTTCCTTGTGGAAGTCATGCCTAGCTCAGGGGTGGCAGTTGTGCTGAGAGACTGATGAACACAACTAGCCTATGGTTGGGTGGAACGTTGAAGCCACAAAGCTAGTTGTTGGACAACTTAACCATTAAGATAAGTATCTCTGTTATGATTGTTTATGCCATGTATTTGAGTATGAGTCATTATGATCATGTTGAATTCTTAATGATGGTTAAGTAGAATCTTACTTCCTTATGCTTTCCTGCATTTTCTTTCTGTACATGCCTTGTGTTTTTGTGATGCATTTGCCTAAGTTCATGGAGGCTAGAAGTCTGTTACAAGGAAAAAACTTCATCCAAGGCAAGAATTGTTGAGTTACCTCCCCTTCGAATCCTCCCGCGGAAGGAAGAAGGTAGAAACTGAAAGAGGAAAAGTTGAATAGGGAAGAATTGTTGTGTTTCCACACCCCGGGATCCACCTACGAAAGGCAAAAGATGGGAGGTGGAAAGGGAAGTTGAAAACAAGGAAGAAAGTAGGTTTTGTGATTTCCAAAGTCCGAGGTTGGAAGGTGAAATTTGAAAGAACAAAATGATTCTAAGGAAAAAAGATAATTTTTTAATTTCTGAAGTCTGAGGTTAGAAAGCGGAAAGAGCAAGTGCAGAAGGTGGAAGGAAGAAGAGCCGTTAAGTGTTCTGTCGCACTTTGAGTTTCAAAGTGTAGAAGGAAGAAAGTGGAAGTGCAGAAGGAGAAAGGAAAAAGAGCCATTAAGTGTTTCATCATACTTTGAGTTTCCAATTTCCAAGTTTTGAATTGTAAAGGTGGAAAGTGGAAGTGCAGAAGGGGGAAAACAGAAGTGCAGAAGGCGGAAGAGTCGTTAATTGTTCCGTCACACATTGAGTTTCTTATTTCTGAGTTCTAAAGTGCTAAAGGTGAAAGGTGAAAGGGACGTTAAATGTGCCGTTGCACATTGAGTTTTGATTTTTGAGTCCCAAGGTGCAGAAGGAGGAAAATGGAAGTGCATAAGGTGAAAAGCGGAAGTGCGGAAGGAGAAAGGTAGAAGAGTGTTTAAATGTTCCCATCGCAGATTATGCTTCCTATTTTCGATCTCTGAGGGCAGAATGCAGAGAGAGAAAGTGTGGGAGGAAGAATGTGGAAGGGATTTTAAGTATTCCCATCAAGCTTTATGTTTCCTATTTCCAACTTCCAAGGTCGGAAGGGTGGAAAGCGGAAGTGCAGAATGCGGACTTGTTGTAATCTCGCAGATCACATAAGGTTACCAATAATACATACTAAAACATATATATCTATAAATCAGAAATAGGAGACAAGAACATATAAGAAAACATATTATATTATTGCAATGAGTTCATACAAGGCAGAGAACTAAACTGATTTCTCGTTTGGCTCAACAGCCTAATATATACAATTTACAAACAGTTACAGAATAACTACCTGTCGGTTCGGTGAACCTAGTGTGTTAGGTCGACTGCTAATGAGGTATTCTTGTTGTGCAATGTCATGAAATATGTGGGTTTCCTCTTGATATGTGTTTTTTTTCTTTGTAGGGTCAGGATAAACATGTGTGTCTTTAATCTTGCTAATTTGGGGGTTGTCAGGCCCTGTTTTTTTGCCTTGTCGAGTAATAATATGTAAATTCTTAGTAGTTAGTACATCATGCTTTTGTACACAAGACAAGACATTAACATTTTTCTTCGTATTGATTTTCTCTAACATATTAGGACAATCCTCAAGGGAGTGATCGCCTACTCCACAATGTGTACAGAATTTAAGCTCAGTTCTGTCCTTGTACGGACAATCTGTGTATCGGTGACCTTCCTTGTAGCATGTGAAGCATTAGGTGGGTCGACATGTTTGAATGCCGCGATTCCCAGGGAATCGACCTCTTCCTCCATAACCCTGACGTCGGTTGTTGTATTGGCACTCATATCGTCAGCTATCATATCTTTGTCTGTTCTGGTTGTTTGTATTGTTTTGCTCGATGTTTTGCGCTACTGCATTCGTTTGGTAGACCGCCTGATAGTTCTGTCGGTTTTTCAGGTTTAACTGACAATCGGCCGTGTTGTGACTTTTGGTCTCACAGATGGCGCACTAGGAATCCTTTCCATTCTTCATTTTAAATGGACAATCTTTCGTGGAGTGATCTCCATGTTCTTGGCAAATGTCGCAAAATGATTTAGTTTGTACAAAGCAGACTTCTTGTCGGCTATATTGTTGTCGACAATTATCTTTCGAATGAACGTCCGTCAAGCAATTGGTACACCAGATCTCCTAATTCTTGAGGGTTAGCTCCTTCAAATAATTTTGCATGTTCTCAAGCTATTCCTCTAATCTGTGGTCCGTCGGATAGGCAGGTATATCTTCGTCCATCTCAACCTGCAGAGCTTTTGTTAGTGTGTCTTCATACATTTTGAATGTCTCCAGACTGATATGTCGACGTACTTTCTGCGATAATCCTGCAAGGAACCATTGAATTAGTAACTGTTCATCAATAACATAATCTAGCTGGCTTAGTAGGTCCTTCCAATGTTTATCGTAGTCGCGGACTGTCTCCCCTAGATTTTGTAATGTTGTTTTAAGCTTTTTGGCGGCCAGGTGTTTGGTGTCTGGGGTTTTGAAGAATGATAAGAACTGCGCTTTAATATCGGCTTTCATCGCTCTGGGTTTCCTTTTCAAAAAGGTCATGTACCATGTCAAGGCCCTTTTCCTTAAGGCTCCGGTGAACTGTGCCATCTGTCGGTCTTCATCTGTTACCTGGTTTGCTTCCCAGGTCGACTCGCAGACGAACCAATGTCATATGGGGTCTTCATCTCCCTCATAGAGAGGAATGTGAGCCGATCCGTGACCCATGTCTGAATCACTTTCACTGCTCTCAGAAGTTGGAGGAGGTGGAGGTGGGGGTGGCGGTGAAAGTGGTGGGGTTATTGATGTAGTCGAGCCTGCAGAATTTTGGTCGACGAATCTTGAGCTCCCGTCCATCGTCAAGTCGTCGTCGACTTGCAGTCAGTTGATGTCGACTTCGGCTGTCGATGGTCCACTGCAACTTGGTGTTCGCAGGTCTACTTATTCAATTTCTTCTAAAGCTGTATTTGGCGGGGGGTGCTCCTTCATGTGTCAATAAGAGCAAGTGGTTACTCCGGAGGTAGGGTGCCGCCTGGAACGTCACCCAATTTCCTTCGAGCGGTCTACGTATAATAAGGTGTCGACCGGTGTACGTTTCATCGCCTAGTCCGCTCCATATGCTGAAGTCACCAGCTTGTAGTCAGAGGTCATCTTTGACAATAGTCTGTATTCTAGTACGTGGATTTGTTGGGGAAAGGGTTATTCCATCGTTGGGAGATATTATTTGGAGAGCTTCTGGCTGCTCTATCCACACTTCTTCCTCCTTAGGGGATACCTCTTGCTCTATGCCCTCTTCCTGTCGATCATGACCCGACTTTGGTGGATTATCTTCGTGGTCATCCTCCCTAGGGTTTTGTTCATTGTGCAGCCATGCGGCTTGTTCACGTCTTGCTTCCCTTCTCTTCTGTCTTTCATCCCTTTCTTGTTTCTGAATGTCTGACATACTTTCGTACAATTCTATTTTCTTGAGGTCCTCTTTGGTCGACTTTTCATTACTGGTGACGGTTATCAGGTTTAGAACGACTAGGATCCACTATGCTCTACCTCCGACACATGACCAGCTACCCCCCCATAGCCTACCCGATGCTTTTAGAAAGCCTGGATAGTTCGATTTACTTGCTCAAAAAGTATTCCCACTCTCTTTCTACAATGAATTTCTCCCACTTCCTCTTCTTCTCCTCCCAGTTGGTATTTGATGGCGGTTCGCACAGTAGTGGATGAGGTTCAACGATGTGGCCTGCTCCGTTCTCTATCAAGAATTTGAACAACAAGGTCGGTAGGGAGCAAAAAATTGTTCGGTGAAGTCTATGTAAAATTTTTCTTTGACAGTTTCCACAGAAGTTCTGTCTTTGACTGCTTTCTCCTCACAGAAGTCATCAGCGATTTTCTCAAACCACTCTGATATATTTGTTCGGCCTCCTTGGATCAGTTTTTCTAGTAACTGTTGTTCTTTAGTTTTGTCCGGCTTTCTCATCCAGAAGTTGCTTCAAGAGTTGCGGCACTGATTCGACAAATTTTTCATGCATCTCTGTGAAAAATCTTGCTTTGGCTTTAGCGACTGTTAATCTGTTCCTTCTTGCGTAATTTTGCAAGTAGTTCACAGTTTTACGGTCCCACCAGTCCTTAATCTCCTGATCTGGTATCATATGTGAGCATATATTTCAGACATGTACTACCAGCAACGGAACCAATGTTGTAATCTCAAAGATCACATAAGGTTACCAATAATACATACTAAAACATATATATCTATAAATCAGAAATAGGAGACAAGAACATATAGGAAAATAGATTATATTATTGCAATGAGTTCATACAAGGCAGAGAACTGAACTGAGATCTCGTTTGGCTCAACATCCTAATATATACAATTTACAAATAGTTACAGAATAACTACTTGTCGGTTCAGTGAACCGACACGACTTTTAGTTAGCCGACTTAATCTTCTACTTTAGTCGGTCAACCGACTTAGTCAGCTGATCGACTAAGTTGGCCCCATCGACTTAGTCGGCTGATCGACTAAGTCGGTCTTCATTCCAATCAACTTATGTCAACTTGATCCTTCCTACAGGACTGCAAAAAGACAGGTCTAGTGCGGAAATGATCATTCTAGTCACAGAAGGGATCTGTCAAGGGAGAAACGATTGTTACAGTGGTTTCTAATCCTGAGAATGAAGGTTGGAGTGTTTGTTAACATCCATGCCCCATGTTTTGAAGGAGAACAAGGGTTATTGAAGTAAAAAATTTATCTATCTACATTATTGGGTATTGGGATGTTACATATTGGTATCAATTCCATGGGTCGCAGCATTGGGCCTAGATGGGACAGAAACAGATAAGAACATACCTATGATACCAACATTGTAATACACTACATATTGGTCTTATAGCTTATGGTTACAGCATTGGGTGGGCCAAGTTGAATAGTTAACAGAGTTGTTGGTAAATGTTTATTTACTTCTAATTTTATTATGCAGCTAACAAATGATGTGTTAACAAATTTGGTAGATTCATAGTGCAGATTTGAAAAAGAGTTCGTTTTGACTTCGCCATGAGAACCTAAGATGTGTATGATGCACGGAGTGCCTATGAGCATGGGGAAGATGCTATGGGGGAAAATTTCTGAGTGGGAAATTTTGAGACAAATTCTAATGGCAGAATATTTCAAGAAACCTCGCCAAACATTGGAGCCACCATGAGAAGCCTGATTAAATCTCAAGAAGAGAAGCATCAGCTGAATTCCTCCATGTTCCATAGTTTGACAGACATCCAAAGGTGGATGAGTCACAGGCGTCGCGTAGTACATCTAGAGGGAAGTAAAATCAGTACTAGAAGAAGAAAGAAATATTCTAGTGGGTCATCTGACTCTAAGGGATCCACTAGGGGTTCCAGCTCTTCATCTCACAGAGATAAGAGAAAGAGGCGTTATAGAAATAGTTCATGGGATGTGTTTACGAAGGAAATACCTCCTACCTTTAATGATGAGATAAAGGATAGTTAACAAGATGAATCTTTGCTTCTTGGGATAAATAAATATTTACAAGTACACAACTACTAAGGAAATATGAAGGCTAGGGTATCCATGTTCAATCTAAATGGAAGGGCATCCATATGGTGGGAACACCTTAGGAAGGTGCAAAAAATCAATGACAAAAATGTTGTGTGGAAATAGTTCAAGAAGTATTTCATGCAGAAATACCTCTCTGACAGGTACTATGATGACAAGATCAAAGAATTCCATGAGCTGAGATTGGGACAACAGACCATGGAAGAGTATGCAAATAAGTTGTTGGAGTTATTGAGGTATGTCAAGCACATTAAGGATGATAAAGTGACAATCCAACATTTTCTGAGTGGGATACCTCAAGTATATAGAGACATAATCGAGTTTGGTGAGCCTATAACTCTAGAAGAGGCCATCAGGAAAGCTAAGTATTGCTAAGAGAAGATCAACAACAAACCTGATTAACATAAGGCATGAAGGGACAAGAGAAATGAGAAGTTTGACTAAAGGAAGACAGGTTTCAAACCTTCTAATTTTAGGAATAAGTAGAAGCAACCATCACAAGTTGTGAGTAAGCCAGTTAGAGTGGTGGGAGAAAAGGCAAGAGATACAGAATAGAACATGGAATCTATCTAATGTTGGAAATGTGGAGGACCCCATATGCGTAGCCACTATCCACTGGAGAATGGGAATGTAAGGCCAGCTTACAACATTCAAGAAGTTGAAATAGTGGGTCAAGTAGTAAGAACTATCCCTAGGATTTATGCAGAACTGGAGGACCGCCAGGAAGATCATAAGTCAACTGTGGTTGAATTTCTAGGTAATATTGCTAATAAATGTGTTTCTGTTTTGACTGACCCTAGATCTACTCACAATTATGTTACTTCTAGAGTTGTTGATATTTGTGCCTTTAAGAAGTTAAAGCATAAAAAATCATGGTTAGTTCAACTATCCACTGGAACTAAGAGGAAGGTTAGTGAAATGGTAGAGAAATGTCCATTGGTTATGGATGGATTGGTCACTTATACAGATCTGAATGTTCTACCACTTGGGTCCCATGATTTTCTCATTGGAATGGATTTGTTGGAAGCACACAGAGTAAAGATTGACTATTACAGCAAGACTTTTGAGTGCATAGATGAAGAATGAAACATAAGGGTTGTGAAAGGAATTCCAAAGGTGATTTCTATTAGGCAAATTTCAGCCATGTAGTTGAAGAAGTTCTGTAGGAAAGGTTGTAGAGTGTATGCGACCCATGTGTTGGAGGAAGCAGAGAATGAAACTCCTAGGTTGGAGTACTTTCATGTGTTGCAGGAATTCATGTATGTTTTCCTCGATGAGATTCCAGGGTTTCGTCCAAAGAGGGGCATTAAATTCACAATTAAACTCATGCCAAGAGAAGCACCAGTGTCTAAGAAACCCTACAGGATGAGTTTACTAGAAATGATAGAGATGAAGATGCAGCTACAAGAGTTGTTGGATAAGAAGTACATCAGGCCGAGTATGTCTCCTTGATTACCAGCGCTGCTCACATCACAGAAGACATCTCCAACACAGCGTTTGCTAATCAAGTGGACTCTAAGACAGCGATGGTTAATTGCTGCTCCAGGAAAGTGAAGGAGTTGAGAGTTGATAACGATCTGCTAGAAAGGAGCCACGGTGCAATTGTTGCTGGTAAACTTAATGATTTGAGCACTGCTCCCAATCTATCCAACACCATAACGTGGGGTAAGGACAACGCCTCAAATTTTGATGTTAACTGTTCCAGCATAACACCAAAATTAAAATTAAACTCCAGCGTAGATATCATTGAAAGCCGATCTTCCAATATAACGAGGGGGGAGGTCAACGGAGATCGTGACATGAGCATTACTGGCAGCGTTCCATCCAACGACGAGATGCTGGTCTCCAACAGAGCCTCGAATATATTTCATAACAAAGCCCTCTTGGTTCGTTATCTAGGTAATGAGCCCAACTTAGCTAGTATTGAGAGTGCCAATCCAAATATACAAAGGGATGGTTTGGACGGTAAAGGAACCTGCAACACTGCTATTATAAACATTGATATACACACACAGGAACAGAGATTCAGTACCTCGGCGCACCAAGACCAAGCTGATGATCACATTAACGTACTAAACAAGGACGTCCTCCATCCTAATCAAAATAATGGGAACAACAACATCAAAATTGAAGGCAACAACAACCACAACCACAAGATTGAAAGCAACATTAACCAAAAAAGGGGAAACAACAACCACAAAAATGAAGGCAACATTAACCATAAATTCGCAACCAAAGATCCCAATAGGCTAGTCGTCAACCTCTCTACCATTGAACTAAACATGCCTGCTAGAAGACTCCTTGAAAAAGGTCTTAATTTTTCCATTGCTCCAAGAAAGATTCCTGTTGAAGATATCATTTGTAGCATTGAAGATAGCATTAGGCACCTTCCAGAAAACGAAGCCGAAGAGGTACGACAAGATTGCGCTATTACCCTAAGAAGAGCAAAACCACCTAGACCCAACATTTCCAGGGAAGAAAGCAAAGCCCTCAGAGAACTCAAAAAGAATGACCAGATTGTTATCTTGAAAGCCGATAAAGGAGGAGCTACGGTGATTCTCAACAAAGAAGACTACATTGCTAAGATGAAATCTCACTTGGATTCTAGTGGTTGTTACAAGAAACTTAACAAGAACCCCTTGAATCTGATCATAAAAGGAGTTAATGAAGCCATAAAGAAATCCTCCCTGGATGAGGAGATAAAGAAAAAACTCATTGTCTCCGATCCCTTCGTTCCAAGAATATATGGTCTTCCCAAAATCCACAAGCCTGGAGTTCCTCTTCGACCCATAGTAGACACCATAGGCTCACCAACCTATAGGCTCGCAAAATTCCTTGCAGAAAAACTAAAACCCTTAGTAGGAAACACAAGCTCATTCATTAAAGATTCCTCTTACTTTATTGAGAAAATAAAACACAGACATATGAAAGAGAATGACATTTTATTGAGCTTGGATGTAGTGTCCCTCTTCACCATGATTCCCATCAAAGAAGCCATCAATGTTATAGAAGATCTTACTGATCCCGAAACCTCACAACTAGTAAGCCTATGTCTCAATTCCACATTCTTTAGTTTCATGGGTGAACTTTATGAACAAACATGTGGAGTGGCGATGGGTTCCCCTCTCTCTCCCATTATAGCCAACCTTTTCATGGAAAACTTTGAGAAAAAAGCCTTGAATACTGCCAATCCAAAACCTGAATGGTGGTCAAGATATGTAGATGATACCTTCTTAATATGGGCCCACGGAAAGGAAGAATTAGACAAATTCATTAATTATTTGAATAGCCAAAATGATTCCATCAAATTCACAAAAGAGTTTGAAGAAAACAATGAGCTTCCTTTTTTGGATACACTAGTCATGAGGACACAAGAGGGAGGCATAGCCCACATGGTTTACAGGAAGAAAACACACACAGAACAGTATCTTCACGCCCTCTCACACCATCACCCAAACCAGAAGCTGGGGGTTCTTAACACCCTTTTCACTAGAGCCCTAAGGATCTCTGATAATGATCACCTAGAATCCGAGCAAGAACACCCGCGCAATGTTTTTCTGAGCAATGGATACAACCTAACTCAAATCAACAAATCCCTTGAAAGAGCTACAAAAACCCAGGAAAATAGAGCTAAGGCCTCTTCTAAAGAGAAGAAAGTTGGGGATCATAAGGCATTTCTCCCTTACATTCAAGGGACTACAGA
>LPNX010897950.1:148553-214130 GCA_001517045.1 Pseudotsuga menziesii
ATTTACCTTAAAACCTAATTATTAAACTTCTAAAAATTTACCCTAAAAAACCTAATTATTAAACCTTTATAAGAAAATAACCTAATTATTAAACTTCTTAAAATTTACCCTAAAAAACCTAATTATTAAACCTTTATAAGAAAATAATTAGATTAAAAGTTAAAAATTTAAAATTAATTAAAATTAAAACTTTCACAAAATAATTTTAATTCCTTACTCAATTAATTTTAAAGAATTATAATATTACAATTTAAATATTTTAGTATAATTAAATATTTTATTAAAAATTTTACATAATAGTTAAATAACAAGGTATTAACTAAACTAATTAAATTTATAAAGCCTACATTAACAATGCTTTAAAATTAAAAAAAATTTAATTATTTGGTTAAAAAGCATTTTAAAAATTTGTAATAATAACTTGTAAAAATAGTTTTAATACAAAAATTTCTAAACTTTATTAACCCTAAATTTTTTTTTTTTTAAGAATTTGTAACAAAAGCCTAAAATTAAATCTACTTAGTAAGATATTAACCTTAAAATTATTAAACCTAATTTAAACCTTAGACAAAACAAACCTTGTCGACCAAAACAAACCTTGTCGGCCTTGTCAAGCGAAAGTAACGATCTCTGTATTAATACTCCAATGAAAGAGGAACAATCTCCAGGCATCTCCTTGTCCTGAAGATGAACCACGCTTGGTTCGAAACGTCGACAATAAATCTTTTCACCGCAGATTCTCCATTAGATGCCATGAATCCTCACTGCGGAATCTCAGCTAACCTTAAGAAGAAAGACGGTACAGTAAGGTTGTGTATTGATTATAAACACCTGAACAAAGTCACTATGATGAATAAATACCCTTTTCCTAAGATTGATGACCTCTTTGATCAAATGAGAGGAGCTGAGGTATTTTCCAGGATTGACTTGAGATCTGGTTACCATCGGGTAAGAATCAAGGATGAAGACATTCATAAGACAACCTTCAGAACAAGGTATGGACATTATGTGTTTGTAGTGGTACCATTTTGTCTCACAAATGCACTAGCTACATTTATGTGCCTTATGAACAGTGTTTTCAACAGGTATCTAGACAAGTTTTTCTTGTTTTCCTTGATGACATTCTTATTTATTCTAAGAATGAGGAAGAGCATGAAGAACATTTGAGATTGACATTGCAGTTTCTCACGGAGCATAAGTTGTATGCAAAGTTGAGCAACTGTGACTTCTATAAATATAGGATCCACTATTTGGGTCACATTATCTCAGATGAGGGTATATCTGTGGACCCTAGAAAAATTGAGGCCATTATGAATTGGCCTACTCCAAGGAACATGACAGATGTAATATATTTTATGGGCCTTGCATGTTACTACTAGTGATTCATTGAGGGATTCTCCAAGGTTGCACATTCCATCATTTCTTTGCAAAAGAAGGGGTTAATTTTTGAATGGACATAAAGGTGCAAAGAAAGCTTCTAGCAGTTGAAGAATCTTCTCAAAAGTGCACCAGTCTTGAAGATTGTAGACCTAGAAAAATACTTTTTGGTGTGTACTGATGCATGTGGTCAAGGACTTGGATTTATTATGCAAGCCAACCATGGGGTATGTTATGAGTCAAGAAAGTTGAAGGATCATGAGAAGAACTATGCCACTCACGATTTAGAACTTGCAGCCATAGTACATGCTCTCAAGATGTGGAGGCATTACTTAATGGGAAGAAAGTTTGAGTTACAGAAAAACAATTGTGGTCTGAAATATTTGTTTGATCAGCCAATTCTAAATGCTAGGAAAGCTCGATGGTTGGATTTTTTTATGTGAGTTTGATTTTGAAATCAAACACATAAAGGGGAAAGAAAAAAAAGTGGGTGTTGCACTCAACAAGAAGGTGCATGAAATGCACTTGGCATCTTTTAGTATTTATCAATCATATTTGAGACAACATATTGTTAATCATGCTGATGAAGATGATTTGTATGTGCAGGTAAAAGAAAAATTGCAGCAACAAAGTATTGAGAAGAGGTGTGAGGGATATAAATTGGAAGAAGATGTACTTCTTATTCATAAAAGAAGATTTTATATTCCAAGTGTGGTAGACTTGAGGAGGGTTGTTATGGATGAAATTCATCAGACTCCATATTCTAGTCACCCAGGATATCATAAGACAGTTGCTACAACCAAAAAGTAGTATTTTTGGCCAGGAATGAAGAAGGACATTTCTGAGTATATTTCAAAGTGCATGAAATGTTAGTAGGTGAAGGTTGAGCATCAATATCCAACAAGTTTTTTGTAGCCTTTGCCACTTCTTGAATGGAAATGGGAAGTTATCTCCATGGATTTTATTACAGGGTTTCCAATGACTTGGAGGAAATATGATTCCATCATGGTTGTGGTGGACAAGTTGAAAAAGGAAACACATTTTAAACCACTCAAGTCTACTTATAAGACTGATGCTATTGTAAAAATATTCATGAAGGAGATTTTCAAATTGCATGGATTTCCTAAGACAATAATCTCTTACAGATATCCTAAGTTTACTTCCAATTTTTGGAAGGGTTTGTTTGCAGATTTGGGTACCAAGTTGAACTCAACACTACCTACCATCCTTAGACTGATGGATAGACATAAGGAGTGAATCAAGTTCCGGATGAAATGCTTCATATGTATGTGATTGACAAACCATCCAAGTGGGAAGATTATTTACACTTGGCAGAGTTCTCTTATAATAATGGACAACAAGAATCCTTGGGAATGATTCCTTATGAAGCTTTGTATGGAAGAAGGTGTAGGACACATGTGACTTGGAATAGTCCATTGAACAGGATTGTACTTGGTCTAGAATTTCCCAAGGATATGGAGCAAGAGGTTGCAAAGATCAGGAAAAATATGAAAGAAGCCTAAGATAGATAGAAAATCTATGCAAATAAGCATAGGGTGGACAAATAGTTCAGTGTTGGGGATCATGTTTACCTTAAAGTGAGGGAAAGGAATATTTCATTGAAGCTTAGAAGTTGTGCCAAGTTGTCTCCTAGATACTGTGGGCCATCTGAACTGCTTGAAAGAATAGGGCCAGTTGCATATAGACTTGCATTTCTTGCTAGCACTAGAGCTCATAATGTTTTTCATGTTTCTTTGCTTAAGAAATATGTACATGATCCTAACCATGTGATTGATTGGGATGTGATTCAAGTGGAACTCGAGGGAGAGTTCCAAACCAAGCCATTACACATCCTCGACAGAAAGTTCACAGTGCTTCGGAGTCGAGTCGTTGGGCAAGTAAAGGTGCAATGGGAGCACTATAGTCTTGAAGAGGCTACATGTGTGTTGGAGGATGCCATGCAATTGGCACACCCATTTTTGTTCAATTTTGCAGAGCACCAAGGGAGGTTCCAGTGTAGTATTTTGTTTAATTTTGTTAAGAACCGAGGACAGTGCAGTTGTAAGGGGGAGGGGATTGTAATACTCTAGTTTTGACCCCTTGGTATTGAATTGTAAATGTTGTATATACTATTGAGGTCATGGCATGAAGCTCAAGGCCAAGGCCCTGTCACTCATCTGGTGTTTTGTGAATAGGTGATCAAGGTTGATACCTATGGTGATAGTGCTAAGTCAAGCAAAATATAGTTTTTGATATATAATGTAACTATGCAAATTAATAAAATACCACAGCTAGATATGGAACTGCAACATGAAAGAGATGGGGGAATGATTCCACAAGGGATAGGGAGGGGAGTTAGTCAAAATCCTGAGCTAATAGGGTGTGACTAGATGTCAATTGAGAAACCCATGAACCCTCATCTGCTTTTTTCCTCTATCCTCAATCATCAATTTCTACCAGAATTTGGTTGAGGCAGTTTGTGCCTTGGGCAGAAAAAGGAATGGAATTCTGATGGCTTGACTAAGCAATCCTGCAAGTATGCAGCCTGGGAGGCCACGTTCTTACTTCTACAACAAGTAAAACCGCATGGGAACATGTTCCCAATCCCTCATCCTTGAGTCGTACTGAAAATTGGGGTTATTCACACTATTCGTGGAGCCTGCTAGGGGGAGAGTCGTGTTTCTGATCATGCGTGTTGTGCATTCATCCTACAGGAAGAACCGTGTTTTGTTCTAGATTGTTCACCTGTTGTTTACCATCCTTAACCGCGCCGAGGTTCAGTGATCTCCTTTTTTTGTTGAGTGAATGAGTAGTGGAGATCACTCGATTTTATGAGTAAGTGTTGGCAAGGGGTTGGGGCAAGTTAGTTGCGCAGCATCGTGGTAGCTGTGCAAGCTCACGTAGCACCGCGCAAGGGCTATTTAGCATGATAAGCAGAGAAGTAACCGATTTTTGAATATTTTATAGATATGTGGACCTAATTTTGTTGTAATAGGTTAGTAGTGGTTAGAAATTAGTTAATAGTGGACTCTTGAGGTGAAGGCGTAAGCCTATTTATAGATTTAATTTTGTAATGATAGGGAGACATGAATTTTGTATTGTAATTGTCACCTTCAGTACCAGGGATTGCTCTGTCATCGCTATGATTTTGTCTGGATCTCTTTTGATGAACTCTCTAGTTTTGGATAAAGATGATGTAATATGGTATGTTTGCGCAAGGTCAATATATGATGTGGTTCAATCTCTATATGAGTCCTGTTATGATGCAGTAGTACTACTTTTTGTTATGATGATACAATGTGATATATGTAGATCTGTGTGATGCTATGATTCTACTTCTGATACAATGATGCGATCTGTTAAATCTCTGCGATTTTTGAATGCAATATTATGTTTCATGATTAATGCTATGATAAGATAGGGTGATCGCCTAAGTCATGGTTTTCTCCAGTCAGATCCGCATGTCCTCCTCTCCCACTATTGGAAGCTTGGTTCTGACAGCTCTCCCTTGAACGCCTCGGGTGAGACCTCGACTGCTTTGCAGACGTTGCTGGGCAAGGTAAAACCTGTTTGGGATAGTGTTCAAGGAGATCACATTGTAGGGCGTCGACAGAGTGAGAACCCCTATTGACAAGGATTTGTTGGTGGATCATGCCAACAAATGGTTCCGTTGCTAGGACTGAGTTGCAATTAGGAGGGTGATATTTTTTGGCATCTGAATCAATCAGAGATCGAGGAGTGGTTTGATCAGAAGTTGTGGGAGTTTGTTGAAACTGAAAACCAGAGCCCAAAATTATCAACAAATCAATGGCTAGCTAGATATATCCATGATGGTCCTCATGAGTGGTACTTTTGTGAATTTCTGGTACTCTTGCATGAATGGTTGACCAAATTCACTAAGCATCAGAAAAATTTACAAGGAGGAGAGCCAACATCCTGGACCCCAGAATTAATCCAGGCACTGCAGGAAACTAACAACAAGGCATCGCAGGAAATTGAGGTATGGTTGGATAGTATCTTAAAAGGATACATCACTGAATTTGTTGTTTATACTAATAAATCTTTCAGCAAAGCAGAAAGGGAATTTTTCAGTGGACCTCATGGTCGGTTCTTATTGTCGCTACAACTGTCGATTAAGCAACTAGTCTATGAAAAGGGTATCCTAAGAATGGACCAAGAGTAGTGGACCTCCGGTGTGTGGGGGATGTAGGCACTGCAACCAAAAAGGGGGGAAATGCATAAGGAAATAAGGGGTAAATGGGCATGAGTTTTGATGAGAATATAAAGGTCATTGAAGAAACAAGTGGTTGTACAAGGGGAGGAGCAAGGTTTCGAGAAAAGAGGAAGAGGATGGAACAAGGTCCTGTTGAAGTTGAAGTGCGATACCATGAAGAACAACCACATGGTATGAAGTGACCTTTCTGTGACGATGAGGATATACAAGCCCGAGCTACCCTTGGAAGAATAATAGGATTGAACCCCAGCGGTAGCGTGCCTACCCCTCCATGAACTAGTCCACCACAAGGAAGGAACACGCCTTCTACGTCGACTTTCCCAACATGTCAACAATAGTATAGTAGTAGAGCACCCATAGGAGGAAGAAGGCCCAGGATGGGGGGCGATGAGATGAAGTTGCCAATATTCTATGGAGATGGCACTAATGATCCAGAACAGTACTGGTTCTTATGTGAAGCTATCTAGACTGCTTGACAAACCATCGATGATGATGTCAATAAAAGTCAACTGGCCACCACTTTGAGGGGCCACGCATTGGAATGGTTTATGAGATTCATGCGAGTGCCTTAGGGAGGTACTGCAAAAACATTGGATGAGATCAGGTTAGGGATATTTGAGGAATTTAAGAAGCTGAAGTCTGAAGCTTAGTACATTACTAAACTAAAGGAGATCAAACAATTCCCCAATGAAACCATTTGGAATTTTCATCAGCGATTTGAGACATTGATGGCTTAGGTTATTTTTCAGATGAATGATGTTCAACATAAGGAATGGTTCATTACTGGGCTTGTCCCGCATATTCGACAACCATTAATGCAGCAAAATATCGTGACACAGAGCGAGGCTCTGGAGACTGCGATGAAACTAGAAGCATCACTAGTAGGAGAATCGCTATTGGGATGACTCAGATTCAAGCGCACCTAGCCAATCTAATGCTGTAGATGTAAGACATCAAGAAGGCCAAGGAGGATCATGAAGATATTTGGTGTACCTGGTTCCATGTAGGTGGACATACCAAGGAGACATGTCCAACATTTTGAAATTATTTGTTATCAGGAGCCCCTAATCCATTGAGCAGTGTCGGTGCACCTTGGTGTCATACTTGTCAGGTCTATGGGCATCGACATGAGAACTGTGACTACATGCAGAAGATAGTTACCAAAGCAGATAACTTGTACTATACATTCTGTTGGTCAGTTGGACATGAAGACATGAACTGTCGTGCTAATGATTTGCTCCAAGAAATGATATATGATTCATACTTTGTGAAAAGGGAGGAACCCCGAACAACACAAGCACCACCGCAAGTAGCATAGCTAACAACATAGGTACCGTACATGCCTCTGCCTCCATTATAATTTTTCCTTGCACAACCTCAGCCATAGTTCATAGCTCAGCCGCATTTTACGCCATAGCTACAGATAGTTGTACAACCACAGTATATCCAAGTGCAGCAACCACAGTATAGTCAGCCACAGGCCGTGCAATATGTTCAATAGAAATTTCCTTAGCAACACCAAGCTCAACTATAGTTCCAACAGGGAGGAACCTGAGGAGGATTTCGGAGAAGCTTTAGGGGCCGTGGTGGAGGCTTTGGTCGAGGAAGTGGCCGAGGTCAGGAATCCATCCAGTGTTATACATGTGGAATATTCAGGAACTATCAGAGAGAATGAATCATGTGCACTGTACTTAATTTGTAGCCAGTGATCATAACATCAAAAATCATCCTCAGTTGATCGTGAAATGGCAGGTTGGCCATATTCCCTAGTTGCAGAACTCTCAGAATTAGAATCAGCCTCTGTTCTAGGTGTAGAATTAGCCACCCCTACAAGGTCAGATCCCATCATAGAATCGGACTCTGACTCAACTCCAGGCTCAAAATATACCAATGAATCAAGCTAGGAACCAACTAGGAGCTCAAACCCAGAACTTGCATCAAGGACCAACAATTACAGCAATCCATGCATAGCCTAGGATGAAGGATGCTGATGTTGGGATTGTCATTCGTGTTAGAGTGACAATTGGTGATGATGGACCATGGAAACCTGTTCGACTTGCTGGGAAGAAAAGTGTTTCCTTCGATATTACAACAGAAAAAGACACTTTCTTGGAAGCAAACCAAGTAATTGGAAGAAATCTGGGTAAGATGCCAGTTCTTGACATGCCTTTCGCTTTTGACCCATATGTAGAAGCAGGACCATTGCAGCAGCATGGCACTCTGCATATGTTTTTTGAAAGTTGTGTATCACCGGCTAGGGACTCGGATGCCGTTTTCAAGTTTGAGACATTGATGCACCTTCCAAAGACAACTATGAAGGATTCTGCTGTAAATTCTTTACAAAAAAGAAAAACAGGCAAGGAAATATCGATGAATATCCATATTGGGGATTATGAGGTTGACTCAGTCATTATGGACCTTGGGTCTGATGTCAACATTTTGAAAAAGAAAACTTGATAGTCAATGGGGAATCCAATGCTAGGATGGTCACTAGTACAGCTACGATTAGCAACTTAGGTGAAGGTTCATCCCATTGGTCAGGTTTCAAATTTAGTTGTCGACATTGAAGGTATGCGAACACGTGCTAAATTTGATGTGATAGAAGTTGTCAAAGATGGTGGTTTATATCTAGCACTACTATGAATTGGATGGGATAATGAAAGCATGGCAGTTATCAATTTCAAAAATCGAATCATAACGTTTGAGAACTAGGACATTAGGGTCATTGCTCCTATGGACCCCCAGGAAGGACGGTGCTATATTGAACTTGTGAAGGATGAAGTCGGGAGAAGCTGGGATCAAGCATACAACATTTCTGAGGACTACATCCATCCTACTGTCAATGGCGAATTGGGATGGAGTAGCACAAGCTCCGTATCTACAGAATCCAAGGATGCTCTAGAAAATTGGAAGAATCAGTTGCATGAGGTATCATTCAGGAAGTGTGGGTTAATTACGTAGTTCTTTGACATATTTCAATTGAGATGGTAAATTTTCCCATTTGCAAAGGACTTCCAAGACTTTGTGAGTTCTTTCAAGAATTTGAAAATAAAGTGTTGTAACCATAAAGGATATTGGCTCTTGATGTAGCACTAAAAGCTACCCCGACCCGTTGGTGGGTGACACACAAAGGGATGATCCATGACTGGGAGCAATGTCAGAGATTGATGATGGTCCGTTTTGGTGATATAGAATTTTACCATGCTAGGAGATATAATGGACATAATAAACCCACCATTCATTTGATCGAATGTTATACGTTATGGACATCGTGACACAGAGATGACTGGGTTCACTCTTTTGTTCATACTCTTGAAGAAATGCCACGGTCCTAGTATGTAGCAGCAGAGTTGCACAGAACCATTACCACATGGGAGGAGTTGTCAGTTTGCTTTGCGCAGATTTTTAACTTCTAGGATGTTGATGCTGAGGTATGTAATGATTTACACCTTATTCGTGACATAGTACTAAAATTTACCCCTGTCGCATATCCAGCTGATCCCCATGCAAATTGCTTCATCCAATCCATGATGATGTGCTACAATTTGTATGGGGACCCTGAAGATGACAACGAGATGCGCAATGTTAATATCTCAAAGTCTGAGGGAATTTGTAGTGTCGCAAATCCTGACATACCTACGGACTTGATGAACCAACTGCTGCGCATTAGAAAAGTTGACATTGGGAGGATAGAAAATCTAAAATTTTCCAATGTTGGAGACTATTGGGGCGAGGAAACGATAGCCAAAATCATGGATTTCTTGCATGAGTTCCAGGATCTGTTCCCCACATGGTTTTTTGAGATGAAGGGGATTCTTTGTGATTTAGGAGAAATGAAGATTCTGCTCAAACCGGATGCAAAACCAGTCTGCCAGAGGCCATATAGACTGAACCCATGATATAAGGATCGAGTGAAAACTGAGCTTTATCGGATGCTTGATGTCGGGATTATCGAGTCAGTAGAAGAATCTGAGTGGATAAGCCCAATGGTCGTCCAACATAGGAATACTGGAGAAATCCACATCTGTGTCGATCTACAAAAATTTAATGACACATGTATGCACGATCCGTTCCTAACCCCTTTCCCAGATGAACTCCTAGAAGGTGTAGGCGACCAGGAGGTATATTCCTTCACATATGGTTTTTCAAACTACCACCAGATCTGGATTACGAAGGAGGATTGCCATAATACTACATTTGTCGCCGAATGGGGTTGTTTCTAGTTTATGGTTATGCCATTTGGGATGAAAAATGCCCCCACCATATTTTCCTGTGTTGTTATCACATTTTTTAAGGATTTTATTCTGAAGTTCCTGCAGGTCTATATGGATGATTGGACCATCTACGGTTTGGATAAAGACCACCTAGACAACCTACGACTAATGCTGGAACAGTGTCGATAGCATCAGATTGCACTGAATTCCAAGAAATGTATTTTATGTGTACCCTTTGGTATATTACTTGGGCACATCGTCTGCAAATAAGGTCTGTTGGTAGATCCAACAAAGATTGCGTTGATCCTCAATTTACCACCACCGACAAATGTAAAAATGATCTAAGCAACACTTGGACACATAGGCTACTATCGCAAGTTTATCAGGGGATATGCTGTGATTACTGCTCCTATGGAGAAACTACTAAAGAAATATGATGCTTTTGAATGGACTCCAGAATTTCAAGGTAGCTTCGACACTTTGAAGGCCAAGATGGCTTCTGCACCCATACTAGTTTTTCCTTAATGGAATAAGGAATTCCATGTGCATGTTGATGCCTCTTCTACTGCACTGTGGGTTGTTCTTGTGCAACCCAGCGAAGGCGACTTGGATCATTCCATAGCATATACCAGTAGGAAGTTATCATTTGTTGAATGGAATTACACCATGACTGAAAGAGAAGGCCTGGAGATGTTGTATGCTCTGCAAATGTTCAGGCACTATTTGTTGGGTGGACACTTTAAGATCTTCATTGATCATTCAACTTTGCAATACCTAGTAAATAAGCCTGTGTTGGGGGGGAGAATCTGCAGGTGGCTGCTTTTGTTCCAAGAATTTGATTTTGAGATAGTGGTCAAGCTAGGATGGTTGAACACTGGCCCCAATCATCTATTATGTATTAAGAACGGTGAAGAACCCAGTAATATTAAGGATGGGATTCCTGATGCGCAATTATTCCTTGTTGAAATTGCAGACGATTATTATGGCCCTATTGTTCAATTTTTATCTACTGGCCTCGCCCCTACAGACATGTCGATTATTCAGAAGAAGCAGTTGGTCATCAAGGCTTCTGATTTTTCCCTAATTATAGGACAACTCTATAAACTTGGATTGGATGAGATACTGCGATGATATGTATTACCGCATGAGCAGGGTCCTATTCTAGAGGAAGCGCACGCAGGTGTTGCGGAAGTTCACTACGGAGGCCGTGCCACTGCTTGGAAGGTGTTGCGTGCTGGGATTTGGCGGCCCACGTTTCCTAACGATGCCATAGACTATTCTAGGAGTTTTGATGTATGCCAATGGGTTGCTAAACCATCACAGAGAGATGATATGCCACTGGTACAAGAGGTGACTTTGCAGCCATTTGATAAATGGGTCATCGACTTTGTAGGTCCCATCAATCCACCAGGTAAGCGCACTAGTGCCCATTATATTATTATTGCAACTGACTACCTAACTCAGTGGGTAGAGGCTACACTAGTCATTGATTGAACCACTGCGACAGCCGTACGGTTTATTTTTGAGAACATTGTGACACGCTTCGGGTGTCCACACATCTTGATGAGCGACCAAGGTAGTCACTTTGTCAATCAAACGATAAAAATGCTAACCGAGGAGCTTCAAGTACAACATAAGCAGAGTACTGCCTACCATCCACAAGCTAATGGCATTGTTGAGGCCTTCAACAAAATTTTGGAGATCGCATTGACCAAGGTATGTAAAACCAACCGCGATGACTGGGATTTGAAAATTCTTGCAGTTTTATGGGCCTATCGTACTACCTGCAAACGGCTCACAAGTCACACACCGTTTAAGTTGGTTTATGGGCAAGAGGCAGTCATGCCAATGGAGTACATCATTCCTAGCTTGCATATTGCTGCGGGAATAGGCATGGCAGATGCAGAGGCATTAGATGAACATGTTGCGTGGCTGCTTCAGCTCAACGAGGATCGCTTCATTGCAGAATTCCAGCAATAGGTTATGAAAGATCGACAGAAAGCATGGCATGATCACCACATTAAGCAAAAATAATTCGATGTAGGAAATTTGGTGTTGTTATATGATAGTAAGTTTATCAAGCATCCAGGAAAGTTACAAATGCACTGGCTGGGTCCCTATCTTGTTCAGTCTATTACCTCTGGAGGTGTTGTGTAGTTGTAGCAATTGGATGGTGTTATGTTGCCAAAGATAATTAATGGGAGTCGCCTGAAGCCCTATAGAATGGGGCTGCTCATGCACACCACCAGAAGTAAAAAAAATAAAAAAATTCTAAGTTCAATATGAAGTGGTGAGCCTTGGAATGAGGCCGTGCAAAGAAGATACAGTAGCTGGCAATATTTGGTCGACCATTCACGAATGTCGCCACACTATAGGATGGTCAAATCAGGTAATAAATGCAGGTAGTTAAACCAGTTGGCTGGAGGTTCTTGTTGAAGCGACTCACATTAATGGGGGATCTTGCCTTTAGCTGCATAAGATCACTGATATATTCAGCATCATTAATACCTGATTTGTAAATAATGGTGCAGTTAGATTTGGTAATGATGGATTTAGACTTAGAAGTGATTATAAAACACCATGTGAGAGGCGTTAGTTGGCATTATTTAGCTGTGAGAGATGAAGGTGAAGGTGAATTTGGTGTAGAATATTGAGCTAAGTGTTCAATAGAGTTTTTGTTGTTGAATCATATCTTGTGGTTCTCTGGGGTAAGGGATACTGAGCGGCCTTGATGCCATTGAAATTTCAAGTGAATACGAGTCCCCTGTTCAGCCCACGACTGTGGAAGAGGAAGTTATGAGTATTCCAGTGGGTTCATTGTCCATCATAAAGCATAAATGACTGACTTAGTGACCCAGTCCAACACCCCCTCAGAAGTGGAAAACTCATACCTTTGTGCAAATGCAGGGAGAATTCACTAACTAGACGGGGCCGTCGAGCTTAGGAATGGTTGAGTCCACGGTGCCCCGAGGTGTCTCGGTGAATGATATTTTGGGATACATTTCTCCCATGCATCCAGGTGCTAAGCCATGGCAGTTGTCAAAGAACCAGAAGTACTCACCCAGGAGGGTTGAACGCTGGCCCCGATCATCTATCACATCTTGTGAATGGTGAAGAACCCACTAATATTGAGGATGGGCTGCCTGATGTGCAATTATTCCGCATTGAAATCGTAGATGATTACTATGGCCCTATTGTTCAATTTTTATCTACTAGCCTCAACCTTGCAGACATGTCGATTATCTAGAAGAAGCAGCTGGTCGTCAAGGCTTCTGATTTTTCACTCATTGCAGTACAGCTCTATAAACTTGGACTGGATGAGATATTGCGATGATACGTCTTACCTCATGAGCAGGGTCCTATTCTAGAGGAAGCACACATAGGTTTTGTGGGTGGTCACTGTGAAAGCCGTGCCACTGCCCAAAATGTGTTGCGTGCTAGGCTTTGGTGGCCCACGTTGCATAACGATGCCACATACTATGCCAGGAGTTGTGATGTATGCCAACAGGTTGGTAAACCATCGCGAAGAGATGATAGCAGGTGACTTTGCAGCCATTTGATAAATGGGTCGTTGACTTTGTAGGTCCCATCAATCCACCAAGTAAGCGCACTGGCACTCGTTATATTATTATTGCAACTGAATACCTAACTCAGTGGGTGGAGGATGCACCAGTCATTGATTGCACCGCTATGATAGCCGCATGGTTTATTTTTGAGAACATTGTGACACTCTTCAGGTGTCCACACATCCTGATGAGCAACCAAGGTAGTCACTTTTTTGATCAAACGATAAAAGCACTAACCAAGGAGCTTCAGCTACAACATAAGCAGAGTACTCCCTACCATCCACAGGCCAATGGCATTGTTGAGGCCTTCAACAAAATTTTGGAGACCGCACTGACCAAGGTATGTAACACCAATCGCGATGACTGGGATTTGAAAATTCTCGCAGTTTTAGGCCTATCATACTACCTGCAAATGGCTCACAGGTCACACACTATTTAAGTTGGTTTATGGGAAAGAGGTAGTCATGCAAATGGAGTACATCATTCCTAGATTGCATATTGCTGCGGAAATAGGCATGGTGGATGCAGAGGCATTAGATGAACATGTTGTGTAGCTGCTTCAGCTTGACGAGGATCACTTCATCGCATGATTCCAAAAACAGGTTATGAAAGATTGACAGAAAGAATGGGATGATCGCCATATTAAGCACAAACGTTTCGTAGTAAGTGATTTGGTGCTGTTATATGACAGTAAGATTATCAAGCATCCAGGAAAGTTACAAATGCACTGGCTGGGTCCCTATCTTGTTCAGTCTATTACCTTTGGAGGCACTGTGCAGTTGCAGCAATTGGATGGTGTTATGTTTCCAAAGCTCATTAATGGGAGTCGCCTAAATCCCTATAGAATGGGGTCGGTGATGTGAACAACCTGAAGTAAAAAAACAAAAACATTTCTAAGTTCAGCATGAAGCGTTGAGCCTTAGAGCAAGGCCGTGCAAAGAAGATACAGTAGTTGGTAGTAGTTGGTCGACCATTCATGATAGTCACTGTGCTGTGGGATGGTAAAATCAGGTAATAAATGTAGGTATTTAAACCAGTTGATTGGCAGTGCTTGTTGAAGTGACCCACATTAATGGGGGATCTGACCATTAGCTGCATAAGATCATCGACGGATTCAACATCATTAATAATCAATTCGGCAAGTAGATAGATTCGGTAATGATGGATTTAGACTTCGAAGTGATTATAAAACACCGTGGGAGAGGCGTTGGTTAGAATTATTCAGTTGTGAGAGCCAAAAGTGAAGGTGAATTTGGTGCAGAATATTGAGCTAAGTGTTCAATAGAGTTTGTGTTGTTGAAGTGTATCTTTTGGTTCTCTGGGGTAAGGGATGTTGAGCGGCCTTGACGCCATTGAAATTTTGAGTGAATAGGAGTCCCCTGTTTGGCCCACAGTTGTGGAAGAAGAAGTTATGAGTATGCCAGTGGGTTCATTGTCAATCCCAAAGTGGAAACGACAGACTCAGTGACCCAGTCTGACACCCCCTGAGAAGCGGCAAACTCACAGCTCTATCCGAATGCAGGGAGAAGGCACTTCTTAGATGGGGCCATCAAGCTTAGGAGAAGTTGATTCCATGGCACCACAAGGTGTCTCAATGAATGATATTTTGGGATACATTTCTACCACACATCCAAGCTGTTTAAGAACCAGAAGTACCCACCTAAGTTGCCACTGCTGCCAGAAGGAATGGAATTCTCCGTTGAAATTATCCCTGCGTTGATTCGGCTCAAGTTCAATGATCATGACTTGTTGTTGCTAAAATATGTCTGGGACAAGCCCTATGATTCTGTCACAACAGCACTTGGTGGGCCCATTCAACGAATTCCAAATCCATTGGCTAATGGCTTATAGAAATCTGGATTGATGGGACTCATCAATATGCCCCACTTTGGCCGGTTAAACGAATCGCATGCATGTGTAAATAAACTGTTGGCATGCTTCCATGGAGGGCACTCTGGCTGACTACATCGATTCCTATTACCATTGAATTGATTGCCAGTATTACTAGGTTTCCCAAGGCTGGGGAGGACCCAACGCAATATATTTGTGGGCGAGATACGGACAAAAGGCTTGTGAAGCAGCTGAAGGAGTGCTTCGGGTTACAACTGGATGGTCGTGCCTATCATATTGATAGTATCAACTCATAGGCCATGCGAATTGGGGCCATAATTATTTCTATTAAATTTGTTCATGGAAATCAACTAGTGCAATGCAATTCAAGAGTTGTCACTTGTGCTCAGAAATGTGTGGAAGGAGTTCAGATGAATTGGTCTTTATTTCTGTTAACTCAATTGCTCGACAATGCGCTTATTTCTTAGAGTGGGATCCCTTTCTATTATAGTTGGCTTTTGATTCTCATTTCCTTGGTTGCTTGGATGGAGCCAAAGGACTACCATCCAATGACGGTTGAGGAAACCAAGGTTTGTCGCAGCGCCCAATATCAAAACTTATGGTGGGTTGAAGAACCCAGTCATCAAACAGAATGTGTGATTCATTTTTGGATCTATTGGGGAGTCCTGCAGGAGGCCACTATAGCAGTTCCAAGGATCTCTCCCTACACTGTGGCCAAGTACCAGAGGATTATTCAGTTTGCTGTTATCCCCCACTCCATTCATATTCAGGAGAGAAGGGATCCTGATAAGCAATGGCTTCCATTGCCTTACAAGATCACCACGAAATATTTGGAAGTGATTTTGCAAGATTGGCTGGACGATTGGTGCATCCTAGTAAGTCAAGAGGAGTTAGATAAGGAGACACCCTTGGAAGCACCTAAAGACCCTTCCCTTCTGGAATTAAGTTCCCATGACTTTGATAGTGCGTCATCCACAGACCCAAAAGACGCAGTGCAGTGGATGCAGGAGGAGACTCGCACCAAATGGAAGCAGGAGTACGAGGATGGAAGCGGTACTAAATTTGTCTTAGAAGATAAATTGCAGTAGCTTATCAAGGCCATCACATATTCCTCCACAGTTGCAACTAAGGCAATCCATGAGTCAAACCAGGTAGAATTTGGTATGGTAAGAACTATGCTCAACTCTATTTTTTATATTGTTTCGAAGCAACAGTTAGCACAACCTCTATTGCAGGATAGCCCATCGACCAAAACTAAGCCCCGGGTTTGAAATGTGCAAGTTCCCCCAACTGCAATCGAAGCGGGCAATGTGGAAGGTTCTCAACAATTGCACCCAAACCAAAGCATGACTCTAGACCTGAAGAAGCTATCCAATACAGAATTGGTTGAGTTACAGCATGGCGCCACACTACAGTTGGTGGCCCGACAGTAGGAATTGGCAATAGGATATATCAAAGCCCAGGATTTTGCTGAGAAGCTAAAGAAGGATGCCACGGAGCTGCATCAGGTCTGTGTGTAGTTGGGCGAAGAAATGTTGCAAGAAATCGACACGCTCAAGGCAACATAGGCTAAGATGCAATGGAAATATGCTGCGGAGATTACGGATCTCAAGAAGGCACAAGATCTCTTGATTGTGGATCAAGTGTAGCTATGTGTGCGGTATAGTGAATTGGAGTAGGCTATCTCTACGGCTTGTCAGGACATGGCTGACACACCCACCGAGCTCACCCCAGTTGAGAAGGCCCAGCAATTGGGGAAAATTTTGATTTAACTTCAGGACCATAACTTGCTACTTCATGCTCAAGCGCATCCCACTACCCCATCGGAGTAGGTTGCGGAGTGTAAGGCCTCCCTATAAGAAATCGTGACTCAATTTGGCCACATGGAGAAAGATGCCAAATCTATTATGGAGGAAACCACACAGTTTTGGCTGAGTATTGTTTAGGATGAGCAATTGGACCAGCTCACTATGCAGGTGTAAGAAGCAAAGGGTTAATTGACAAATTTGAATTCGGCACTTAAGGCCATGCCGCTAATGGTGCAAATCACCCAGGCCACCAAACTGAAAGATCTCCAGTAGCACGCTGCCCATGCCCAAGAGCGCCAGCAAAAGCACCGTGAGCAGCTTGATGAATTCCAAGATATTGGTGGTCAATTAGCTGTGAAAGCTATTTCCACACTTTAGGATGTTCAGGAGATTCGACAAATGGTCAACAACAAGGCTACTAAGGAGCACCTGGTCTAGCAAATAGTGAGCAATTGTCAGAATACCATTGCTAAAGTGCAGCTCCAAGTTCAGGAAGTTGCCTAGCAATTTTCCAATTTTAAGGATAATACTGTCGCATACACCTTGTCAACTTGACGTGGCTCAAGGATGAGCCACAAAACTATGTTGGGGGCCTGTTAGCAAGGGGTTGGGGCGAGTGAGTTGTGTAGTATCATGGTAGCTGCACAAGCTCACGCAGCACTGTGCAAGGGCCAATTAGCGCGATAAGCGAAGAAGTAACCACTTTTTAAATATTTTATATATATGTGGACCTAATTTTGTTGTAATAGGTCAGTAGCAGTTAGAAATTAGTTAATAGTGGACTCTTTAAGTGATGGCATAAGCCTATTTATAGATCCATTTTTGTAATGATAGGGAGACATGAATTTGGTATCGTAATTGTCTCCTTTAGTACCAGGGATTGCTCTATCATCGCTATGATTTTGTCTGGATCTCTTTTGGTGAACTCTCCAGTTTTGGAGAAGGATGATGTAATATGGTATGTTTACACAAGGTCAATATATGATGTGTTTCAATATCTATTTGAGTCCTGTTATGATGTGGTACTACTTCTTTTTGTTATGATGATACAATGCGATATATGTATATCTATGTGATGCTATGATACTGCTTCTGATACAATCATGCAATTTAGTTTCTCCTTGCTCTGTTAATTTGATATCTTAAATCTCTGTGATTGTTGAATGCAGTATTATGTTTCATGATTAATGCTATGATAATATAGGGTGATCACATAAGTCATGGTTTTCTCCAGTCCGATCCTCATGTCCTCCTCCCCCACTATCAAAAACTCGGTTATGACAGCTCTCCCTTGAATGCCTCGGGTGAGACCTTGTCTGCTTCATAGACATTGCCGGGTAGGGTAAAACCTGTTCGGGATGGTGCTCAGGGAGATCACGATTTAGGGATTCAACAGAGTGGGAACCCCTATCGATGATTCTTTGTTGGTGGATTACGCCAACAGTAAGTGTGGTCACCTGTGGTTTCCCCAGTGTTGTTGTTCAATTGTCTCCTCTATCACAGAGTGAGTGTAAGTGTGTGTTGTTGTGTTTATCCCTGTGGGTTTTTGTGTTGTGTACCCTGTTTTCGGTCTGAACTATATGCAAGCTTGAAGAGTGGAAGAGAATAGGAATGGGATTGATAAATCTAGTGCAGAGAGGAATCTCACAAAAGGGTAAGAGTGGCTAGTAAATCCTCACTGCATGCCCTGAAGAGCACTAGAAGGGAAGGCATATCCCAAGGGACTATGGAGCAAATAAGGGGATGCTTCCTTGTGTTGGGTATGTAGGTAATGTGGATCCTATACCAAATAGACCTTGTGAAGGTGTACCTAGCTCTTGAACGAACCATTAGCTTTGTCATTCTACCTTTCCACTACCTTAGCAGCCCGATAGACCCAATTAGATATTGGCTTGGTCATGTCTTGTTTTGGTTTTTCCATGTGCAATCCTTGGATGGACAACCTGAGAAACCCACTATGAATGATGGCTTGGTAGGGTTCCTGGTAAACCCATATGTGGCTTGGTTGGGTTCCTAATAAACCCATATGTGGCTTAGATGGTCCTTATTTTGGAAGTTGTCTTGACTATGAATAGTCTGATAAACCCAATTTTATGTTGGCTTCACTGAGTAAGCCTGATAAACCCAACATTGTTTGCGTTGTAATCCTACATCCTGAAAAACCCAACTTGGTGTTGGCTTGGCTGGACAGTCTGATAAACCCAACTAAAGGTTGGCTTGACTGTGTGTGTGCTTTGGTCTAGTTGTGTGTTAGTCTGTTGTTCCCTAGTTCCTTGTGAAAGTCATGCCCAACTCGGGGGTGGCAGTTGTGTTGAGAGACGATGAACACAATTAGCCTATGGTTGGGTGGAACGTTGCATCCACATAGCTAGTTGCTGAACAAATTAACCATCAAGATAAGTATCTCTATTATTCTTGTTTATGCCATGTATTTTCTTATCATTTATTATGATAATGTTGAATTCTTAATTATGGTTAAGTAGAAGTTTATTTCCTTATGTTTGCTTGTATTTCACTTCTATACATGCCTTGTGTTTTTGTGATGCATTAGCCTAAGTTCATGGAGGATAGAATCCTGTTATAGGGCCAAAAATGCATCCAAGGAAAGAATCGTTGATTTTTTGCCCCTTGGAATCCTCGTGCGAAAGGAAGAAGGCTGAAAACAGAAGTGAAAAAGTTGAACTGGGAAGAATTTTTGTGTTTATGCACCCCGAGATCCGCCTGCAGAAGGTAGAAGATGGGAGGTAGAAAGAGTAGCTGAAAATAAGGCAAAAATTGCATTTTCTGATTTCCAAAGTCTAAGGTCGAAAGGTGGAAGTCAGAAGTGTAGAAGGATTCTAAGGAAAAAATATAAATTTTAGATTTACAAAGGCAGAGTTCGGAAAGCAGAAAGTGGAAGTGTGGAAGGTGAAAGGAAGAAGAGCCATTAAGTGTTCCATCACACTTTGAGATTTCTATTTACAAGTTCTGAAGTGCAGAAGGTGAAAATAGGAAGTGCGGAAGGAGGAAGGAAGAAGAGTCGTTAAGTGTTTTGTCGCACTTTGATTTTCCAATTTACGAGTTCCAAAGTGAGGAAGGTGGAAAGAAGAAATACGGAAGGTGGAAGGAGGAAGAATCGTTAAGTTTTTTGTCACACATTGAGTTTTTGATTTATGATTTTTGATGTGCGGAAGTAAGAAAGAGGAAGTGCGGAAGGAGGAAGGTGGAAGAGCCGTTAAATGTTTCATCGCACATTGAGTTCTGATTTTTGAGTCCCGAGGTGTGGAAGGAGGAAAGCAGAAGTGCAGAAGGTGGAAGAGTGTTTAAACGTTCCTGTCACACATTATGCTTCTGATTTCTGATCTCTGATAGTGGAAGGCAGAGCGAAGAAGTGGGAGGTGGAAGGCGGAAGGGAGTTTAAGTATTTTCGTCGATATTTATGTTTCCAATTTCCATTCCGAGGTCAGAAGGGAGGAAAGAAGAAGAGGGGAACGTGGACTGCAGAAAGACAGTTCTAGTGTGGAAATGATAGTTTTGGTCATAGAAAGGATCTCTTAAGGGCCAAACGAATTTTACAGTGGTTTATAAGCCTAATAATGGAGGTTGGAGTGTGTGTTAACGTCCATTCCCTGTGTTGAAGGAGAATAAGGGTTCTTGAAGTAAAAATTTTAATTTATCTGCATTATTGGGTATGGGGATGTTAAATAAAGGTTGAATACTTTGAGAAAATCTTGGTGTATTATGAGAGGACCTCCCTTGAAAGAGGAAGTAGAAGGAGGAGAAGGGTATATGTTGCATTGGTGTGGTAGCTCAGTCTAGGGCAGGGTATTCATAGCTAGTCTTGTTGTCCCAAAAGGGTTATTAAATCAGATGAGGCCAATTGATCCCAGGGGAATTAGTATATATGGATAGGCTTGTTTGGCCTGAAAGAATCAGTAAGCCATACAAGGATTTTTTGGTCTCCAGGGAGATCCATCTATCTGACTAGGATTGTTGGATCGAAAGGGTTGGTAAGTCAGATAAAATACCTTGGTGGGTCTACCAGAGAACCCACCATGATGCTACTTCAGAAGGTGAAAGGGAAAGAGGTGGTTTTAGTATTCCTATACTAATAAGGCAGGTTCAATATTCTCAAACTGGTGTTCATGAGGTAGGGTCAGTATTCCCATACTGATGTTGATGAGGCAGGTTCAATATTCTCGTACTGATGTTCATGAGGTAGGCTCAGTATTCTCATGCTGATGTTGATGAGGCAGGTTCATTATTCCAATACTGATGATGATGAAGTAGTTTCAGTATTCCCATAATAATCATGATGAGGCAGTTTCACTATTTGCATACTGATGATGATGAGGTAGTTTCAATATTTCTAAACTTTGTTAATGAGGTTTGCTTTAGTATTTATTTACTGATTTTTGCAAATAATGTTCAAGCATTTATTTGTTGATTATGAGGTTTTAACACTAACATGCTAATGATTTTATTATTTTTACTTTAGTATTTACATGCTAATGTTGGAGTTAGATGATTCAATATTCATATAATGATACGATAGAAGAAGACCTAGTATCTACATATTGATATTGTAGAAGAAGAAGCAGACTCGGTATTCACATACTGATATCGTAGAAGAAGATTTAGTATCCACATACTGATATTATAGAAGAAGAATCAGTAGATACATACTGATATTGCAGAAAAAGAAGAAGAATAAATATTTAAACACTGGTATTGCAGAGGAAGACTTAGAAGAACACTCAGTATCCTTAGAAGAAAACTTAGTAACAACTTACTGATATTGTGAAATAAGTTGCAGAAGATGATCCAGTGTTCTCATACTAGGATTGATGATGAAGATGTATGATGTGGTTCCAAAAAATCCTATGACATATACAGACTCACCAATCAGATGTACAGTGGTGGTAGCGGTTGTTGATATAGAATATCTTCCTAGTTAAGAGGTAGCGTTAACATATTGTAACTTCGTTATATATTCTAGTTGTATTCATCCTTTCGGAGTTCTCACTGATGTAGTTGGTCATGTAAGAGTAATTGAAAGAATCAATGTAAACCTCTAGATGTAAGTTGGGTCAATAGTACCCTTGAGTCATTATAATAAATATTATTTTTGTGTCCTACTAGTCAAGTCGGCCCTGTCAATTAGACAAGTCGGCTCGGTTAGGTTTTAGGACAATTTAAGAGTCAAATATAAATAGGGAGGTGCCTCCTTCATTTGTAATCACTTCACTCAAGAAAGTTTTCAAGAGAGAGAAGAAGAATTCTACTAGAAATAAGAGAGAATAAGTTGTCTTGGGTTTTACATTGTTTTGGTTGAGTTCTATACTGAGGAATATTTGCTAGGTTTTCTCCCCCATGAGGGTTTCCTAGGATCAATATTTTGTTATCTTGTGTGATTTTACTTGTTGTTCTTTTAGTGATACTACCATCTTAAATTGTTTTAGAATATCATCTATGCAATAATAAAACTTAACATATGAAATAACTACCTCAGTCAAATATTTCAGAGTGTTTGGAAGTAAGAGCTACATAAAGTTGAATGAGGATGACCTTGGTAAGTTTGACTCTAGAAAAAATGAGGGAATTTTTTTAGGATATTCATCCACCAAGAAAGTGTATATATGTTACAATCAAAGGTGACACAAAATCATAGAAAGTGTAGATGTAAGAGTATATGACATCAAACCAAGAAGAGTAAGAAGCCAAGATGATGATGAAAGAGCAAATGATGAAGAAGAAAAGGAAGTCTCACAAAAGAATGAAAATTTTCATGATGAAGAAGAAGAAGAAAAGGAAGAGAGAAGAGAAAAAAGTGAATATGAGGACTCTCCAAGACCTAATACAAGCAATCCACCTAGAAGGATACAAAAGAATCATCCTGAAACACAAATCATATGTGACAAAGATGTTGGAGTCAATACAAGAAGGAAACTAATGTTTAATGAAAAAGCCTTACTATCAGTGGTGGAATCTAAGAACCTCACAGAAGCTAGAAAATATGATAATTGTATCAAGGCCATGAATGAAGAATCAGATCAAATTGAGAAGAACCAAAACTTGGGAACTTGTCCCAAGACCTGAAAATTTGCCGAAGTATAAATTATTCTTAATCTTCGTAAGGGGCCTCTATAAAATACATGCCATATTTTGTCTTTTATGAATTAAATGATTATGATGTAGACATATAGATTGGTGTACTATGCATCTAATCATATGATTGGTTATCCAAGACACTCTCTGAAGGAGAAGTTATTAGTCTGCCAAAGGGATTTCTGGCATGGTTTGCACTGTTTTAGTTCTGGTAAATCTACCTAAGTGGCCTTAGTAAAATGGCCTCCATATTTTGTAGGATACTAATAAAAATTATATATATGAGACCACCATGTTTTATCTTGTCGATGTGTGCATCTTTCTATCACCCAATAATTTTCCTATGGTTGTGGTAGGAGAATCATTGGGTTAACCATTTCAAACCAATGTATAGACTGTATTCTAGTCTATACAATCAAAGAGGGATCTCTCTTTGTCAAAAGAACATTCACATACACATATATCTTTAAGCAAGCATTAAAAAGGATAGATTTCTGAGGGGACAAGTTGTTTGGATTTTAAAGAGTGTGAGATAGACAGATATTAAATACCATTAGGAAATGGAGTCAAAACCATAAACATTCAAGGGATTATAATATAATGACTAGTGATAACCTTCATAATCTGAGGAAAAATAAGTGTTAATATGCAGCAAAATATATTTGAGAGATGGCAGGGGGAAATGAGAATAAGCCCAATGAGACAGGTGGCACCTATCTGTGGATGGATATCCTGAAACAACTTTAGCAGAAGCAATAATAAAGGATGATAACTGAAATGGAGCATATAACAGAGGTTGAATTCCAAGACATTTACCATAAACACATAACAAACACGTTATCTGATGCAGGGAGCACTAAAAAGATAAAAAATTCCTTGCATAGAATGAGAAACACATTAGTAGAAACTACACAAACATGGAAATGAAGCATACATGGGAACAAAGACTGAACATTGAGCACCATGATGAATTTCAGAAACTCATGAAATACTTTGCATTAATACTTCCAAGAAAGAGTTTATAACTACAAAAACTAGCACAAAGGCTTCAAAATATGAATGTTGAACCCTTTCTTCCTCTCTCGAGGCTATATGTATAGAGTACTAAGCTCCTAATACCAACCTTGAAATAGAGCCAAAAATCATTTTTGATACTAGAATCATACCTACATGCACAAAATCCTAACAAATTCTGATCTAGCAGATTCGCCATGATCGCAAAAAAAAAAGGAAAGCACATTGGAATGTGCATTGTGGATTAATTTGAGAAAATTAGACACCTGGGACTCATGCCTGCTTGATGAAAATGACTGTTTAGAGGATATTTGAGTGACCTGCAATAGTTTCATTCATTCCTTCATATTCAACCAGTGAAATTGTTTTGGACCGTTGATTTATCCTGCCGCCATCCTTGACCGTCAAATCTCGGACTACGGAAAGTGGAAAGAGGGATTCTGACTTTTCATAACCAAATTTGTATATCTCCTCTTTCTTCCTTTCCACTCACTTCCGTCCCATTGCTCTAAGATCAAGGGTGCAGAATATTTTTGTATCGTCGATCCTATGGGCCGAAAGAAAGCAGAAAGCGGGATTCCAATTTTTTAGAACCAAATTTCTGTATTTCTTCTTTCCACCTTATTCACTCCATTTTGGGCCATTGATATAAGATAAAAGGTGCAAAATCTTTCTAGACCATAATCAACACTTTCCACATTATCTCCAAGATTTTCCCTCCTCGCACCTTGGATTAGCGGAATCATTATCAGCCATTGATCTGAATTGTATCTTCATCTAGACTGTTGAAAAGTGTTATCTCTACTACATTCCATTGAGTCTAGGAATTAAATCCTCCATGCACTTTCAATATACGGAATCAATCTCAATCATTGATCTAGATCAAGTTTTAATATGAGCCATTGGAACATGCATCCCCTACCCAATTACGAAAATCTTCATCCTAACTTTCTTTGTGCTAGTTTACAATGCATAATTGTTTCCATCCTTTGATCAAAATTGTGAGAATTTACTTCTCAATCAGATCTAGAATCTACAATAATATTCACACATGAAGTGTTTGACAAAATGTGCAAGAGAATCAACAAGAGACAGAAAATAACTAGAATAACACATGCAAATGCTGCTAATTGCTGATCATATTACCAGCGTAGATCCAAATCCTAGGCTCTATTAAGACCCGAGAGGGATCAAATCTCTCTAGGTGCAAACCTCTTCTTAAGTATTACACTCAATGAGCTATCAACATTGGTGTGTCATATATATACCATTGATTTGATTCAAACCAAAAGACACATTTTTTTATTTAAGGTCAACATATAATATATTTATTATTAATATTTAATATTATTTATGGCCAACATATAATATTTAATATTATTTTTTATTTTGTTATGAACCAACATTACAACATCTCCCCATAAATGGTTTTAAAACCATATGCAAGGCCCTCCTAAAACCATGGGTTGTTTAGGAGGCCTTGCACATGGTCTTAAAACTATTTGCAAGGCCCTCCTAAACCATGTACGATAAAACCCCTCCTAAACCATATACGATAAAACCATGGGTTTTTTTAGGAGGCCTTGCATGGTCCTCCTAAACCATATACAATAAAACCATGGGTTGTTTAAAAGGCCAACATTTTTTTGCAAATAATTCAATTTTTATTTTTTTATTATTTTGTTATGTAGGAACATTACAACATCTCCCCTATATTGTGTTTTTTTTATGATCCACATTTATTTTGGGGGATAATTAAATTTTTTATTTTTTATTGTTTTGTTATTTTTACCTTTTTATTGTTTTGTTAGGTAGGAAGATTACAACATCTACCCCATATTAGGTTGTTTTTTTGGATGACATTTATTTTGTTTTATAATTAAAAAAATCTATTTTTTTTATTAATAAAAATAACGTTAAGTAACGTAAGGTTACGTAACGTTACATAACGTTACGTAACGTTACAAGATCTCCCCCATACTGGGCTGTAGAGAGCCTCTCGGCTCAATTATCATACATCATTTAGATGTTATGTTACACATTTATAATACATTTGGACAAAATTTGAGTGGCTTTGGCATACAATTGGGAAGGTACAAATTTCATGATGAGATTTGACCTCAATCCCCCCTAGTTGGACCAATGGAGCCACAAGTTATCCCAAACAGTCATCAATTGCTATGTGGACGTGGTTTAGGTGACATGGGGTCATCATAACACCTTGGTATGTGTGGGTGTGGAAACATAGGTGGGTTATAGGCCCTAGGTGGCATTAAATGCGCTAAATAATCCCAAAATTGGACAAAATCTACCTCTAGTGCTCCTAGTAAAAAAAATTTCCCACATTCAATGAATGGGAGTGCACCAAAAATTATGAGGGCACACATGTGGATGGTTTACTGATATGGAGCACTCATGAGGGTGTGAATGCACCAATTTAGCTAGTTATCGGTCCAACTAAGCACCCTAAATAAAAAACCATAGTGTATTAATGCAACAATGCAATAAAATTGACTAAGGAGTTAAAATAAGGTACTAAGGATTTATTACTGCTCCTATACCCCCCCTTAATCTAGAATTAGTACAATTTAATCAAAAATATTTATTAATGCCTTGGAAACTAAGGCACAAGTCACCTTTTACAACAATGTTTATTGATCCATGTAACCGAGGTAAGGAGGAAAACCTCATGGGCCAAAACCTCCCCTCGAAAATGGATATGACAGAGATAAAAAAAAATCTTCAATGTTGATGTATATGTAACTTCAGAATGTATTTCACTTGTATTTGTTATATATTGTAACCCAATGTTTATTTTGGGATGTACTTGAGTTATGCCATGCCCCGATGTTCCTATTGGGAAGGTCTATCATGTAAACAAGTCATTGTGGGTAACCCTCCTATTGTCTAAGGGTTAAAATCCCTGTAGTGTCAGGGCACTAGGGTTATTAGACTCTCCTAGTAGAGGTCGGCCCTGGTAGGGTTTTATTCATGTCGAGATTAGTATAAATAGAGAACTGGATTCTCTATTTATCACACAACTCATACACACTCAAGTGTAGTGCATAGTTGAGGAAGGAGAAGACACTGGGGCTAGATAAAAATAAGGTTACTGTTGTCGGGAGATCACTTACTATTTTGGGGCTTTTCTATTTTGGTGTTGATTCTATCTCTGAGGAAGTTGCAGGGTTTTCACCATTTATGGTTTCCCCGAGGATAAAAACTGTGTTCATTGTCTCTTGTGTTTGATTGCTGTGCTTGTTATTCTCTCAGTAAAGATCATATTATAATGCTAGCTAAATGATGAAATTCTAACATGGTATCAGAGCTAACCTGAGAAGAAGAAACTGTGCAGCTACGGGAACTAGGGCTTCCTAGTTTATAGATCTTCCTCCACATATTTTCAGCAACAGTAAGGTGGAATAACTCTCCTCCCTAGGGTGCATCTTTCTGTCGAAGCATAATCCAATTCTGAGGTTTTTCATTTTTGGACCCAACACTACTGCTAGAAATTAGGGATTTTCACAGAAGAGGAATTTTTTAGTGATCCCAGGCCTAGATTGATCTCCTCCCCAAAATTGAAGTTAGGGATAAATTTCAAGGAATTTGGGTGGACAAATCTCCAGAAAATCAAAACCCTAATTTGCTACTGAACCAAGCACTGCAGGATTTCAGCTCCAAATCTAGATCTAACATCTTGACCTGGTAAGATCTAAATCTTTTGTATTTCCATTTGAGATTCTCAGTTTAAGATGTCTCATCATATTAAGCTTGATGAAAACCTTGAGGGAGCTGATAACTTCTGAGCTTGGAAGTATAGGATCTCCCTAGTCCTAGAAGAGAATGAGTTGGACTCCTATATCAATGAGGAGGTTCCAGTTCCAGAGGGAGATGAGGGTAAGGCCTTACATAAGAAGAAGTTGGTTATGGAAAAGAGAATCATTGTTGATTCTATCAAGGATCATCTCATACCATAGGTTTCCTCCCTCAAGACACCTAAAGCTATGTTTGATGCCCAAACCAAATTGTTTGAAGGGAAGAACATAAAAAGGAAGATGACTTTGAGAAACCAATTGAAGAATGTGAAGATCCAGAAGGCTGAGACTATTCAATCTTACTTTACAAGGGTTTCTCATATCAAGGAGCAGCTAGAAGCAGTAGATGAAGAAGTGAAAAATGCAGAGATTGTGATGACCACCTTGAATGGTCTCCCTAGATCATAGGACTCCTTCATTCAAAGAATCTGTGCCAGAAAGAAGTTATTGAAGTTCACCAGACTATGGGAAGAATGCTCTCAAGAAGAAGCTCAGATAGTAGCTCGAGAAGAGAATATGGGTAGTGAATATCAAGCTCTCACAGTTCACTCCAAGAAAAATAGGAGGAGCAATTATCACTCCAAAGGTAAGATCTCACACTCTAGAAAAGATCTAAATACTATTAGATGTTACACATGTGATGAGAAAGGTCACATATCCAAATTTTTCCCTAACAAAAGAAATCTAAGGAAGAATGGAAACAAAAGAAGACATCATGCCCATGCTGCAGAGGATGATGAACCTTCCACAAAGAGAATTAGACAAGAGAATGATGACTCTTCAAGTGAGGATGAATATGTTCTAATCTCTGCTCTCATGGGAACTGTTTCAGATGGAATCAATGATTTCCTTATAGGAAATGGTGCTTCCAAGAACATGATGGGATTCAAAAAATCATTTGTGAAGCTATCTGAACATGAGTCACCTCACAAGGTGAAACTTGGGGATGACTACCAATATCCAATAAAAGGTAGTGGTGAATCCTTCTATAAACTAGACTCTAGAAAGTCTTTGAAGATGAAGAATGTATTATTTGTTCCTAGACTAAAGAGGAACCTTCTCTCCATATCTGCATTGGATACAAAAGGAATGAGGGTTGCTTTTGTAGATGGCCAAGTTCTTATGTGTCCAAAGGGAAAGACTTTTGACGATGAAATCGTGATTGGAGAACAAGAAGGAGGTCTATACAAGTTGAAGGGCCAACCAGATCAATATTTGGTTCATGACACAGTGTTGGTCTCTCTGGGTAGACCCGAGTTTCCTTTAATGTACCAACAAAACCCCTAGCTCACTGGCCCTTTCGGTGCCACAGACCGCAGAGCAGCCTGAAGTCTCACCCGAAGTGATCTTGGATGGGTTGGCTGAAGACTCAAGTGTCTTCAATTGGGTTCTATAGCATCCTATGGTCTCACAACTCTTCTTCACTAGTAGGATCTCTCTGTGATAGCGATCCCGCATTCTAGCTGGTGTAGGTAGGGAGCGGAATCTTATCGCATCACTGCTTCTAGCACGATGCGCAAACTATCTCCTCTACTCAGCTCTTATCCTGCGATATCTCACACCGCGGTTCCTTCAACAGTGCGATATCGCCTTATATACTTGTGATATCCTTTACGGTAAGAAATCAATATGACTCTCACGGCCCAAAGGCTTCCTCCCTTAGTATAATAGTTAAGCTAAACAGCCTCACTTAGACTCCTATAGTCTTATATGCTTAACATCAACTACACTGAACTCACGAAACTCATTTACCGGAGTCACTTAACACTGTGTCTGTTAAATTGTTATGAAGTAAACACTGGTAAACTCATATATAGGCTACTTGATACCTTCAACTTACGTTTAACCCTCTATGTGCTATAAACTGAAACATAACATACATACGTCCATCAACTGATAAGCAACATTCATGTAGCAGATAACAGATAATACATAAGTGAAGCACAAACACATGAAATAGTCGCACAACACACATATTTTACGTGGTTCACCTCTAGGGGGGAAGCTACATCCATGGGAACTAGTTTTTATATTATATCTTGAGAGGATAAACACAATTCCGCTGCAATCTGATATGCAGCTTGAGATCTTCTAGGAAACTCCACACACACAACCAAGAGCCCTTCTTTCTTAGATCTCTTCTTTTATATTTCCTTCTCTTACAATATACTCTTCCTCTCTCTCTCTCTCTCTTTCTCTCAATCCCTATGGATTGTTCAATCCCTGCGGATTGTTACATACATAATCAAGGAGCCAGCTACTAGTTACAGTAAGATAACATAGGTGGATTAACAGGACCAGAGCTCGACTCTTACAATACTGAGATGCTAAAGACACTTGGCTAGCTAAATGACTCAGCGGCTACCCCCCGTCTGACTGTCTAAGCAGCTACCCAATTGTCTAAGTATCTAACCTTTTACATTACAAGATACATGCTTATATAGGTGGCCTGAAGGTCTCGCCATTACAAAACTGTGGGCCTTTCCCAACAGTAACCCAAAAACCCTAACTGTGATAGTCGGGGCATCTGTACTGTGGGATACCGCTTACCGTCACACCACAGCTTTCTACAGTCTTCCACACTTCCCGATGATAATCGTGGGTATGGGCGCCACTTCCTACTATCCTTTGTATTCAATACCTCGGCCTGTTGCTCCCTTTCCTTTATGAGGGTAGCTGAGCCCTCCTGTCTTTGCTGCTGCCTTAAGTGCAGTGTTTGAGCTCTCTCTTCTTGACCGCTCAGGTACTTTCTTCTTTGACTTCTCTTTCCTGATGTAGCAGCTTTTCCTGTAGCTACGGGACCCTGCTCCAATAGTCCCCTAACACTTACTTGTGCCTCGTCCCTGAGCCACTAATAGCTAGCTTCTCCTACTGTAGCTTCTCCTTGGCTTCCTGTGAAGTCCTTGTGAATTTCTGTCAAAGTCCTGGGACTTCGTTGTTCATAGCTTTGACACACTCTTGTGCCATTTCAAGCATAGCTTGAATAATGTTGGAGTCTTCTGTATCATCAATTTCACTTTTGCTTGTAGTGAACTCCTTGACCTTCTGCTCAACCGCATCGATTAGCTCTGCAATTTGTTCCTGATATGGTTGAAGCAGGTTATTGAATTGTATCTCTTTTGCTCTTAACCTCTGCGCTTCCTGTTGCAAGAGGTTAATCTTCGTCGTCTTCTTCATCTTTGCAAGAGCTCCTAAGCTCTTGAATTCTTCTTTCATTGCTGTTGTGGCCTTCTCTATGTTCTGGATGCTCTACTGCAATTCCATTCTATTGGGGAGCTCATCTAGCTCCGACCATGTCTTCGTCGCGTCGGCTAATAATGACTCTGCATCATCTATGCAAATTTTCATCTGTGTTGAAGCAAGTCTAAAGGAATCTTCCCTTGCTTCCTTGTCTGCCTGTGGTGTGCCTGGTGCTTGAGCCTCAAGCTCAGCAATCTGTGCTTTGTGGTCTTCCTCCATCTTAGTCATTTTCTCTTCCAGAGCCTTTGCTCTGTCTGCAACTCTTCTTACCTTCTTCGTTAGAGGTAAGGCAAACTCAATGTTACACTGGGGTAACTCCAATGCGATGCTTTGGAGGGTCTAGCTGAGATCCTGTTCTCTTTCTTCGTATGTTCTTATCTCATCCACCTTTGTCTGAAAGCCTACGGTGATTTTTGCATTCTTCTATTTCAGTTGGGTGTTCTGTTTATAAGTCGCAAGCTCTCTATCCCTGAGCTCTACGTCTAGCTGCTGTTGGATCATCTGTAATTGATCAACGGGGAACTCTGCAAGATTAACCTCTATAGGTTGTCTAATTTGTATCTATACATCAATCATTGAATCAAGGAATCAGATGCTCCCTAGCGGTATCAACACTATATTGATGCGATCCTTTACAAGGATTTCCTCGCAGGAAACCGATTGTTTTGAGCTTTCTCCTACTGTCACCTTGACTGGCGGAGTCTGCACTATGGCATTTTTCTCAGTAAATACTCTCATATCTAAAAATTGCTTTTCTACCATGCTCTACAGCTTGTCTTGCGATGTCTGCATCACCTGAAATGAGTCCTTCATTTCCTCCTTCAATCTTGCTGTGATCTGATCATAGTCATCATCTGTTAGTGCGATCACTAAAGCTGGCTTTGAGGCTTTTACTTTTTTCTTCTTTGGTACGTCGAGTGGCGCCTCTTCTACATCTTTCCTCTTTTGTGCCGATTATGGAACTTCTGCTATATCTTTCATCTGGGACCTCACTTTATCTTTTCCATTGTCCATTGGGTCTATCTGTGCGGTACCTGTTGGTAGTACTGTGGCATCTTCTAATGCTTTCTTTCACTCATCATCAAAGTATTTGATGATGTCTTCTACATCCTGAGCTATCATCCCAACAACAAAACCATTTGTTGGTCTCTCTGGGCAGACCCAGGTTTCCTTTAATGTACCAACAAAACCCCTAGCTCACTGGCCCTTTCGGCGACAGACCCTAGAGTAGCCTGAAGTCTCACCCGAAGTGATTTTGGATGGGTCAGCTGAAGAATCAGGTGTCTTCAACTGGGTTCTATAGCATCCTATGGTCTCACGACTCTTCTTCACCAGCAGGATCTCTCTACGATAGCGATCCCACCTTCTAGCTAGTGCAGGTAGGGAGCGGACTCTTATCGCATCACTGCTTCTAGCGCGATGCGCAAACTATCTCCTCTACTCAGCTCTTATCCTACGATATCTCACACCGTGGTTTCTTCGACAGTGCGATATCACCTTCTATACTTGTGATATCCTTTACGGTAAGACGTCAATATGACTCTCACGGCCCAAAGGCTTCCTCCCTTAGTATAATAGTTAAGCTAAATAGCCTCACTTAGACTCCTACAGTCTTATATGCTTAACATCAACTATGCTGAACTCACGGAACTCATATACCGGAGTCACTTAACATTGTGTCTGTCAAACTGTTATGAACTAAACACTGGTAAACTCATATACAGGCTACTTGATACCTTCAACTTGCGTTTAACCCACTATGTGCTATAAACTGAAACATAACATACATACGTCCATCAACTGATAAGCAACATTCATGTAACAGATAACAGATAATACATAAGTAAAGCACAAACACATGAAATAGTCGCACAACACACAAATTTTACGTGGTTCACATCCAGGGGGGAAGCTACATCCACGGGAACTGGTTTTTATATTATATCTTGAGAGGATAAACAAAGTTCTGCTGTAATATGATATACAGCTCGAGATCTTCTGGGAAACTCCGCACACACAACTAGGAGCCCTTCTCTCTTAGATCTCTTCTCTTATATTGCCTTCTCTTACAATATACTCTTCCTCTCTCTCTCTCTCTTTCTCTCAATCCCTGTGGATTGTTACATACATACTCAAGGAGCCAGCTACTGGTTACAGTAAGATAGCACAGGTGGATTAACAGGACCAGAGCTTGACTCTTACAATACTGAGACGCTAGAGACACTTGGATAGCTAAATGACTCAGCGGCTACCCCCCATCTGACTGTCTAAGCAGCTACCCAATTGTGTAAGTATCTAACATTTTACATTAAAAGATACATGCTTATATAGGCGGCCCGAAAGTCTCACCATTACAAAACTGTGGGCCTTTCCCAACAGTAACCCAAAAACCCTAACTGTGACAGTCGACGCATCTGTACTGTGGACTTCCGCTTACCGTCACACCACAGCTTTCTGCAGTCTTCCACGCTTCCCAGCGCTGATCGTGGGGTATGGGCGCCGCTTCCTACTGTCCTTTGTCTTCAATACCTCGTCCCATTGCTCCCTTTCCTTTATGAGGGTAGCTGAGCCCTCCTGTCTTCGCCGCTGCCTTAAGTGCAGTGGTTGAGCTCTCTCTTCTCTGCCGCTCAGGTACTGTCTTCTTTGACTTCCCTGTCCCGATGTAGCATCTTTTCCTGTAGTTGCGAGACCCTGCTCCAACACACAGTAGAACCAAATGAACTTTGGCATAGAAGGCTTGCACATGTACATTACATAGCACTACCACTTGCAAGCAAAGCTGTTGAAGGTCTTCCAGAAATTCAAGCAAAACATGAAGGGGTCTGCAGAGGATGTGCGAAAGGAAAGAACACAAAGAATACATTTCCAAGCAGCGAGAGAAAAGCAAAAGGAATTTTGGAAATCATCCACTCCGATGTATGCAGACCAATGTTATCAAGCTCACTAAGCAGGTATGCATGCTATTTTTCTTTTATTGATGATTTTCCTAGGAAGACATGGATTTACTTCATGAAGAATAAAGATGAAGTGTTTATCAAGTTTAAGGAATTCAAAGCCTTGATTGAGAACCAGACTGAAAAGAAGATCAAGACTTTTAGATCAGACAATGGAGGATAATTCACTTCAAATGAGTTCAAGGAACTATGTAAGGACTCGGGGATTAAGAGGGAGTTGTCCACTCCTTGCAATCCACAATAGAATGGGGTTGCAGAGAGGAAGAATAGAACTATCATGGAAGCTGCAAGATCTATGCTTCATGATCAAGATCTTCCTATGCATGTTTGGGCAGAAGCAGCGAAAATAGCAGTGTATGTATAGAACCGTACTCAACATAGAGTACTCAAGAACAAGACTCCTAAAGAAGTCTTCTCCGGAAAGAAACCAAAAGTCAGCCATCTCAGAATATTCAGTTGTCCTGTGTACATACACATTTCAAAAGAGAAGAGAACAAAATTAGATCCTTCAGGAAAGAAGGGTATATTTGTGGGATACTCGGAAAGCTCGAAGGCTTACAGAATATACTTCCCAGGGTTCAAAAAGATTAACATCAGTAGGGATGTAACATTGGACAAAGATTCATCCTACATCAAATCCAGAAAGAAACTTGCTAAAGAACTTAAAGAAGCAGAAGCTCCCAGAGTTCATGATACAATCATGAACGAAGAAAATCAAGAAGAAGATCAAGAATTTGAAGAACCACAAAGACCTATAGATCCACCATAGGAGAAGAATCCTCACAAGAGGAAACCTTCTTGGGTACAAGAGATTATCCAAGGTGCAGAAAGATATGGGGTTCCAAAAGAGAATCTCAGATAAAGAGGACTAGATCCTGTTCCAGTTATGTAGCTTTACTATGTGACTTCATTGATAAAGAACCTTCCAAATATGAAGAAGTAGTAGAATGAAAAGAATGGAAGGATGCGATGATTGAAGAGTATTAATTGATCATGAAGAATAATGTTTGGGATGTTGTCCCAAGACCAGAAGGGAAGTCAGTTGTAACTTCCAAATGGATCTACAAGATCAAGCATGCTGCAGATGGTAGCATTGAAAAGTATAAGGAAAGATTTGTGGCCCAGGCTTTCTCTTAGAAAGAAGCAAATAGACTATGAAGAAACCTTTGTACCTGTAGCAAGATACACTTCCATCAGATCAGTACTTGCTCTGGTTGCAGTGATGAAATAGAAGATACACCAAATGGATGTCAAGACTACTTTCTTGAATGGTGTAGTAGAAGAGGAAGTGTATGTGGAGAAGCCACTCAGTTTTGAGACACATGACAGGGAGTCTCATGTGTGTAGACTGAAGAAATCCCTGTACGGTTTGAAATGAGCACCTAGGACATGGTACGGCAGAATTGACAACTTTCTATCTAGTTTGGGCTTTACCAAGAGTAAAGCATATTCTAACCTTTACTACAAGGTGGAATATGGAAACCCGGTGATACTTCTACTATATGTAGATGATCTGTTTGTGACAGGTATGGATGGGTTGATTACTGATACAAAGAGAAAGCTTGCTGCTGAGTTTGAGATGAAGGACTTAGGAATGATGTATTATTTCCTAGGTATGGAGCTGTGGCAGACTACAGATGGAATCTTTCTTGGACATGAAAAGTATGCAGTAGATATCTTGAAGAGATTTGGGATGATGGACTGCAAGGAATTAACCACACCTATGGCATCAAACCTGAAGCTAGTGAGTGATGCTTCATCATAGACAATTGATGCCATGATGTATCGTCAGATGATTGGGTCCTTGATGTACCTGACGAACACGAGACCAGATATTTGATTTGCTATGAACACCTTGAGCCAATACTTAACACATCCAAGATATGTTCACTTGACTGCTGCAAAGCATATTCTAAGGTATCTGAAGGGTACGGTTGATTATGGGCTCAAGTATAAGGCTGATCAAAGGATTAACCTAGAGGGTTATGTTGATTCAGATTGGGCAGGCAGTGCCATCGATAGGAAGAGCACTTCAGGGTGTTTCTTCAGTATGGGATCAAGTGTAATATCATGGTTTAGCAGGAAGCAATCTTGTGTGGCACTGAGTACAGCTGAAGCAGAGTATGTTGCAGCCTGTTCAGCTAGTTGTGAGGTAGTATGGCTTAGGAAGCTACTATTTGATCTATTTGATCTCCAGTTAGATGCTACTTGTATATACTGTGACAACCAAAGTTGTCTAAAGTTGTTAGAGAATACAGTATTCCATGACAAGTCGAAGCATATCGAGATCACGTATCACTATATCAGGGATATGGTGCAGAGAGGAGCAGTGAAGCTCTAGTATGTTGCGACGAATGAACAGATAGCTGATGTGTTGACTAAGCCATTAGCTAGGGTGAAGTTTGAGTACTTCAGGGAGAAGCTTGGTGTTCTCCAGATCGAGGTTCCTCCCAAGAGGAAGTGATGTATCCGTGTTGAGCCCTTCTGACATAGTGAGAGGATTGGTTCCTTCCATGATCAAATGTAAGTGCTGTGCCATTCTGACATGGTGAGAGGATTGGTTCCTTCCATGGTTGGATGTAAGAGTTGTGACATGGTGAGAGGATTGGTTCCTTCCATTGTCAAGTATATGTGGATGCCACATCCAGCATGAAAAAGGGTTGTCTCTGTGAAGACACATCTAGTATGAAAAAGGACGAGCTCTATGTAGATGGCACATCCAACATGAAAAAGGGTTGGCTCTGTGAAGATACATCTAGTATGAAAAAGGACTTGCTCTATGAAGATACATCTAGTATGAAAAAGGACTTGCTCTGTGTAGATGACACATCCAGCATGAAAAAGGGTTGGCTCTGTGGAGGCTCATCTAGTATGAAAAAGGACTATCTCTAAGTAGCTGCCACATCTAGTATGAAAAAGGACCACTTCTGTGATGCCTCATTTGGTATGAAAAAGGACCAGCTCCATGATGCCTCATCTAGTATGAAAAAGGACTAGCTCTGAGAAGGATCATCTAGTATGAAAAAGGACTAGCTCTGAGTAGCTGCCACATCTGGTATGAAAAAGGACCAGCTCTGTGATACCTTATTTGGTATGAAAAAGGACCAGTTCTGTGATGCCTCATCTGGTATGAAAAAGGACCATCTCTATGATGCCTCATCTAATATGAAAAAGGACTATCTCTAAGAAGGATCATCTAGTATGAAAAAGGACTAGCTCTGAGTAGCTGCCACATCTAGTATGAAAAAGAACTATCTTTGTGATGCCTCATTTGGTATGAAAAAGGACCAGCTCTGTGATACCTCATCTAGTATGAAAAAGGACTAGCTCTGAGATGATACATCTAGTATGAAAAAGGACTGGCTCTGTAGAGGTTCCTATGACGAGAAGAATCAACAGATAGTACCTGTGATGATGCCCAGTGATGATCCAGATTGAGTGATGATGATCTAGATCCAGTGATGATGATCCAGATCGAGTGATGATCCAAATCCAATGATGAAGATGACTTGAAGATGAAGATGACTTGAAAATTAAGAAGACTTGAAGATGACGAGGACTCGATGATGATCTAGAAGATACAGAGAAGAAGACTTGTGCTGAAAATTGTGTCGAAAGAATACCTTCCTAGTTAAGAGGGAGTATTGATGTATATGTAACTTTGGAATGTATTTCACTTGTATTTCTTATATATTGTAACCCGATGTTTATTCTAGGATGTACTTGAGTTATGTCATGCCCCGATGTTCCTATCGGGAAGGTCTATCATGTAAACAAGTCATGTCAAGTCATTGTGGGTAGCCCTCCTATTGTCTAAGGGTTAAAGTCCCTGCAGTTCCGGGGCACTAGGGTTATTAGAATCTCCTAGTAGAGGTCGGCCCTGGTAGGGTTTTAGTCATGTTGGGATTAGTATAAATAGAGAACTGGAGTTTCTATTTATCACACAACTCATACACACTCAAGTGTAGCGCATAGTTGAGGAAGGAGAAGACACCGGGGCTAGACAAGAAGAAGGTTACTGCTGTCAGGAGATCACTTACTATTTTGGGGCTTTTCTATTTTGGTGTTTATTCTATCTCTGAGGAAGTTGTGGGGTTTTCACCATTTATGGTTTCCCCGAGGATAAAAACTGTGTTCATTGTCTCTTGTGTTTGATTGCTATGCTTGTTATTCTCTCAGTAAATATCCTATTATAATGATAGCTTAATGATGAAACTCTAACATTCAGTAGGTCCTCTTCTTCACTTGAATGAGCTGAAAGAACAACTTCTTGGTCATGGAATCGGTGAATATGGGGTGGATGCCAAGATCATGCATCAATGCATCAAAGTGCTGTAAACAAAGATCATGTGGAGAGGCCCTTTGATGGTCATCATTTGATGATGGAGGGGCATCATAAGAATGTATCTTGATGCAAGAATACTCTAATATAATATAATAATCAGCCATGGAAAATATATCTTTGTAAACTCTTTCCCAAATAACATCAAACAATTCAACAAATTCTGCATTATGTGTAGTTTCCATATCATGAATAAAACCATGAATCTTTCTCCCAATTTGATCAAGAACCTTCACAACTCTATAACAAAGCTCATGAGGATCTGAAATATCAGAATATATGGCATACACATAATAAAATATCAGAGTTATGGTTTCTCCATGAGCGAATGGGTCCATAGGAAGAGGAGAGTGAGCAACTAGATCACAATTGCAATTGAGCAAACCTGGAAGGTCTGGAGACTTGATATTTGAACCATGGGTGTTGAAAAAAAGTATAGAAATATGGAACGGAATTCCCATGAAGGCCAATTATATGGCTGTCCAACCAATGAAAGACATACAAGACATAACAACAACATATACAAGAGACATAGCATCAACAACTAGGCAATTTTATGAATTTCCAACTAGTGAACTTGAGGGTTGGTGGGTCTTTTGGTCATGATATGGTTGGGGAAATGAGTCAATGAGTGTCATATTATGTATATCATCCTGTATATCATCTTCAGAATCATAAATGGAAATATATTAATGTATTTGGGAAGAGCTTTCAAAAGGCACATCAAAAGCTAGTGAAAAATGACTAGTTTTGGGAGAAAGCTTTGATGAACTGACTCGGAATTTTTTCAAGGAAGGGATGGAGGTTTCAGGTTCTGATATATAAGAATTTGAATCAGAAATAGAGAAAAGAGAATTGGGTTTTACCCATGCACCCAATGCATGCTCAGCCTTACCATTTTATTTCTGAAGCAATATTTCTAAATAAGTGAACCTCTGAAATAATCACATGTGGGTCTTTATCTCTTGTTTCTCCTCCTCCTATATCTCGAGCTCCCATAAGTAGAATTAGATCTTTCTAAACTTGATTCCTTCTTCTCTTTATCCTTTTGCTTCAAACCTTTCTTCTTACTCTGGGATTGATTTGATACACTAGAAGCAAGGGATTGATCCTTGGATTTGATTATGGTACCCATTTGTATGAGCTTTTCCTGCTCCCGATTCAAAGAGTCCATGAAATATTCTAGCGCAGGCATCTTCCAATTTCTAGTTGTAATTTTGCTGGAGTGAAATATTAAAACATATATAGAATACTCCGGCCCCAACATAGAAAGGATGGACAAAATAAGATGATCATATTTCTTCTCCATGCCACATTGTTTTAGATGAAGTACTAGCACTTTAAACTTGGTGAATAAGTCTTCAATGGTCTCGTAGTGAACTGGGCTCAGTGAGATTAGCTAATTCTCAAGATGATGAACTCTCATTTCATCTGTCTTCACGAATAGTGAATCAAACTTGACCCAAAATTCATTCATTGTGCCAAGAATTTCTATGTGAAATATAATTTCTCTTGAAGTGCTGAGGTAGATCATAACGAAGGCCTCATCAAGCCTATTAAAATACTTAGCTTTCTCCACAGCAAAATTTGGCTCGTTCTCAGTTCCCATGGTGACCCAGTAGAGGATCTTGGACCTCAATTGGATGACCATCTCGGCCTTCCACTCAAAATAATTGAATGGAGTAAGCATATCTTGAGTTTTCTCCATCCTTCTTGTGCAACATGTGACAAAAATGTTGTTAAACCCTACAAAGCAAACAGTCAAGTTTTCTGGAAATATACCCTAAACAACAACTCAAACCTCACAAGATTTTTTTACAGCTCCAACCTGGATCTAATAAAATGTGAGAATTTACTTCTCAATTTGATATAGGATCTAGAATAATATTCACACATGAATTGTTTGACAAAATTTGCAAGAGAATCAACAAGAGACAGAAAATAGTTGGAATAACACATGTGAATGGTGCTAATTGCTAATCATATTATTATCATACATCATTTAGATATTATGTTACAAATTTATAATACATTTGGATAAAATTTGAGTGGCTATGGAAGCCAATTGGGAAGGTACAAATGTCATGATGAGATTTGACCTCAATCCCCCCCTAGCTGGACCAATGGAGCCACAAATCAACCCAAATAGTCATGAATGGTTGTTTGGACGTGGTTGAGCTGACATGGGGTCATTGTAACACCTTAACATGCATTGGTGTGGAAAAATAGGTGGGTTAGAGGTCCTACGTGACATTAAATGCACCAAATGATCCCAAAATTGGACAAAATCTACCTCTAGTGCTCCTAGTAAACAAAAATGTCCACATTCAATGAATGGGAGCACACCAGCAATTATGAGGGTGCACATGTGGATGATTAACTAATTTGGAGTGCTCATGTGGGTGTGAATGCACCAATTTAGCTGGTTATTGGTCCAACTGAGCACCCTAAGTAAAAAACCATAGTGTATTAATGCAAAAATGAAATAAAATTGACTAAGGCGTTAAACTAAGGTACTAAGGATGTATTACTACTCCTACAAGAATCTTATTTAAATATCCATCGTTAAAACTTTAAGATCCTACCACATTTCAGAGATTTCAAATGTTCATTTATTCACGCATGTTGGATTAGCGTAATTGTTCTCCTCCATACATATATTTTTTATTATATCTTTTCCGTCGAAATATTCAGACCTTTAAGAAATTCCATGGATTATAAAAATTACTTTGCATGAGCATGTTGCATCAATGGAATTCATCTCCTTCATTGATCTTACTCCACCATCAATCTTGACCGTTGAAAAATGCAGGCCCTACAACATTCCACAAATCTAAAAAGTTATTTGGTTTGTGCAAGTTGAACTAGCTGAATTATTTTCCACCATAGATCTGATTATACCTTTCATCACCATCATTAAAACTTAAATATCCTATGCAATTCTGTCAATCTAAGAATTGTATTCCTCCTTGCATGTTTAAGCAGTGGAATTCTTTAGGAACATATATCTACATCTTCCTGTTCATTTGAAGTTTGATCCTACATGACCTTTAACCTTCTTCTGCCAAAATAAAATTTCTTTTAAAAATGTGCATTTTCCCCTTGAAAAATCTTTTGCAACCTTTGATCTCCTCCACTATGTATCTAAGTCATTCATTCCTGTCACCATTTATCGTTACTCATCACTTTCACTAGATTATCCTATTGCATGGGAATTAGAGTGGATGCATCTGTAAAAATCCTCAAATTTTAGCATAGGAGTTAACAACGGCTCCAACTCAGGGATGCTATCCTCCCTGTGAAGTAGCAAAGAACCCCGTAGACCAAGTGCTCGATCCATTGTGCTGGTACCATGATTTCCTGAATTCCTCAACATGCGCTGAAAAAAAAACTGAACTAATATTGAAAACAAATTGAAAAATTGCTAAAATAAATGCTCGCCATGTTAATATTATTCACACCTACCTACCTACCCTACTTGACCGAACACTAATGCCCAATCAAGTAAATTATGACTTCCAGTGAATCCAACCAAGCAATTGATCTAATGATTGAGCTTCTTCATCATGCTTGATCAGAAATGAAGGAATTAATGGAAAAAGGTTATGATGAGAGATATGATCTTTACTACACACACATAACCCACCATTACCACTACAAAGCTTCTCCATATATTCAATCACTGGATGATGAAAACCTACAAAAAATTAAGTTATGTGCTTTCCATGACAAGGATGCTCCAATGGTAACTTGCCAAACTTCTCTTCAAAAGAATCTTGAAAAATGTGTTCATGACAATTTTCAAATGAGACATCAACTTCTTCACCTAAACTATAAAACATGTTTCCTTCCAAATGTTTCAAAGGAAATATCATCATGTTTTTCAATAGAATCAAGAAAAATAATTTCTGAAATTGAAAAGCATAAAGAAATATCCCATTTGGAATCCTCCTCTTCTTCTTGGTGATCCAAACTATTATTGTAGTCTGTTGGTTCTTGAGGTGCATTATCCAAGTATCCATCGTTACATTCATCATATATAATAAAGATGAAATATTCTTTGAAAACATCATTAACAGAATTTTCAACATGTTGATTGCAATCTTCATAAATAAAATTAGTATGACTCTCTTCTTGTACATTACTAGGATGACCATCCTCCTTCTCATAAAAAGGAGGATTGGAATGCAAAGAAAATTTTAGTTGTTAACCCTTCTCATCTTCATCTTTGTGATTTAACCCCTCATGGAAAACTGTTGTTTTCCTCATAGGCTGGGATTGATTGCATGATTGCTTTCCCTTTTCATTATCTATTTCTGAAAATTCCATATCCTCAACTTTCTGTGTTCACTTAGAGGCTCTTAATATTTGTTTCAGAATTTAAAATGTGGCATAACCCAATGGAAAACAATTACTTTGATCGTGCCGATTGCAATCTTCATAAAACACATTATGACTTTGAAGAGCTTGTAGCTGCAAAAGCATAACTACTGATTGAACAGGGGAAACCTCCTCTTGTAACAAAATTTCAGAAGTTGAATGATATGAGGAACAATTTGATTGATAGCCCCAACTTCCTTCTTGGTCACATAAATATTGACAAGACTTCTACAAACTATTGTTATCTTCATGGAGAGAAATGTAACTGGCTAAATCAGAGCTTTATGTTATGTCAATTTCAGTCAAGGAAGACATTACCAACTTCTGGGAATTTTCTTGAATATCATGGCAATTGGTTTGTATTTATTTTTGAAATGAGTATTCATGTAAAATTTCTAAAATATGTTCATCCATATACTAATCATCACCATATATGTCTTTCAAATTTTCAATGAACCCTTTATCACGCATGCAACAATATTGAATTAGTAACAAGGAATAATATTGATCTTTAAAATGTTCATGAAATACTGTACGAAAGTCTCTAAGGGGATATAAACTCTTTTTTGGAAGTTCCTCATACCATGACCTTGCATTTCCTTCTAAACTAACCATGAACATTTTCATTATAGAATCCTCATGTAATTCAACTCCCAGCTTATGTATATGCTTATGAAATATAAACAAATGAATGGCAGCATCATCCCCCTTTTGATGTTTGAATCTTGGAAGAAATGTTTACCAATCTATATTAGGTATTCGATTTGGAAACCCAGGAATGTGAGCACGATTCATAGGAGCATACCTTCCATCTATAGAACTCATCTTGGTGATGAATAAACTGAATCAACTCCTAAAAACTTTGCACCCATTTGACAGCGGAGCTGCCATAGAACATTCTGAAGTCTAGATTCTTTAAAGGAGGAGTCTCTAGGTGAAAGAGGCACAACCTTCCTGGTGTTTGACCATTTTTCAACATCAACAATCAAATCTGTAACTCTGTAGCTCATACCTAGGGACTATTTTAACCTATGTTCCCCAGTATGGTCATCATTATTCCCCAATGGAGTCACCTTCCAAAAAATTTGAGTGGATTCGCTAGAACATATACAACCAACATGTGTCTATGACCGACTGCTCAATCAGGTCATAGATCTATAACAATGTCATTTCCCCGAGGAGATAATAGCAATTAGTCCCTGGAAATGACACCAAGATGTTATCACCCAATAATTTTCCTATGGTTGTGGTAGGAGAATCACTGGGGTAACCATTTAAAACCAATATTTAAACTATATTCTATCCTTTACAGTCAGAGAGGGCTCTCTCTTTGTCACAAGAACATTCACATATACATATATCTTTAAGCAAGCATTCAGAAGGCTAGATTTCTGAGGGGACAAGTTGTTTGGATTTTAAAGAGTGTAAGCAATACATATATTAAATACCATTGGGAAATGGATTCAAAACATGAAACATTCAAGGGCTTACAACATAATGACTAGTGATAACCTTTGTAATATAAGGTAAAGTAAGTGTTAATATTCGGCAAAATATCTTCGAGAGATGGTAGGGGGAAATGAGAAGAATCCTAATGAGATAGGAGGCACCTATATGTGGATGAATCTCCTGAAACGTCTTTATCATAGGAAACATTAAAGGATAATAATTGAAATGGAGCATCTAACAGAGGATTAATTCCAATAAATTTACCATAAACACATAACAAACACGTTATCTGATGCAAGGAGTGCTAAACAGAGAATGAATTCCTTACATACAACTAGAAATGCATTAGCAGAAACTACATAAACATGGAAATGAAGCATACAGGGAAATGCAGACAAAACATTGAGCACCGTGATGAATCTCAGACACTCATGAAATAATTTGCATTAATACTTCCAAGAAAGAGTTTAGAACTACAAAACCAAGCATAGAGGCTTCAAAATATGACTGTCAAACCCTTTCTTCCTCTCTCAAGGATATATTTATAGAGTACTAAGATCCCGAGACCAACCTCAAAACAAATTCAAAAATCAGTTCTGATATGGGAATCAAACCCGCACACAGAAAATCCTAACAAATTATGATCTGGAAGATTCTCCATGATCACAAACAAATCAGGAAAGCACGCTGGAATGTGCGTGGTGGATTAATTTGGGAAAATTAGACACATGGGACTTAGGCCTTCTTTATTAAAATGATTGTTTAGAGGATCTTTGAGTGACCTGTAATAGTTTCATTCATCCCTGCATCTTCAACTAGTGAGATTGTTTTGGACCATTGATTTAGCCCGGTGCCATCCTTGATCGTCAGATCTCGGACTGAGTAAATCAGAAAGCGGGCTTCCGACTTTTCATAACCAAATTTGTATATCTCTTCTTTTCTCCTTTCCACTCCCTTCTGGGATGTTGATCTAAGATCAAAGATGTGGAATATTTCTGGACCGTCAATCCTATGGGCTGGCAGAATGTGGAAAGAGGGATTCCAACTTTTCATAACCAAATTTATGTATTTCAGCTTTCTACCTTTCTGCTCCCTTACAGGCCATTGATCTAATATCAAATGTGCGGGATATTTCTAGACTGTTGATATGAACTTTCCACATTATCACCAATATTTTTCCTCCTTGCACCTTGGATTAGAGGAATCATTATCAACCACTTATATGAATTTTATCTTCATTTGGACCTTTGAAAATTTCTATCTCTACTACATTTCCTTGAATCTAAGAATTCACTCCTCCTTGTACTTTCAATATATGGAATCAACCTCATTCGTTGATCTATATCAAGTTTTAATATGAGCCATTGGAACATGTGAACCCTACCTAATTCTGTAAATATTCATTCTAACTTTCTTTGTGCTAGCTCATAATGCATAATTGTTCTATCCTTTGATAAAAATCTTCTTTAAATCTTCACCGCTCAAACATTAAGATCCTACCATATTCCGCAAATTTCAAATGTTTATTTATCTACTCATGTTGGATTAGCAGAATTGTTCTCTACCATAGATATATTTCTGATTAGATCTCTTCCGTCGAAATATGTAGACCTTTAAGCAATTCTGCAGATTAGAAAAATTACTTTCCATGAGCATGTTAGATCATCGGAATTCATCTCCTCCGTTGATATTACTCCACCATCAATCTTACCCATTGAAAAATGCAGGCCCTATAATATTCCACAAATTTGAAAATTTATTTGGTCCGTGCAAGTTGAACCAACGGAATTACTTTCCACCGTAGATTTGATTCTACCTTTGATTTGTTAGGATTTATAATCCTCCCTTGACCAAACTATCTATTAGATTATTTTAGCCTAACTTAGGAGTTTTATTTAATTAATTGAGTCCACTAGTACCATTTGATCCACTTGGCCTAATGGGGCCATATGTACCAGTTACTAGAGTGTGGGGAACACTTTTAGAGGCTAACTACCACTGACTGCAGTTGTATGCATTATTTTAGGCATCTCCTAGGCTAATCCCTACATTTTAGGATCCGCTGGGAGTCTCGGCACCAACCTCCTTTAGTTAGTTGGAGTTATAACTAGTTAAGCTTAGTTATTTTCCAGTTACATTTAGTTAGATCACAATCAGTTTAGTTAGCATTAGTTATGCATTGCTTCATGTGGATAAGGTGCCTTTTCTCACCTACCACTTCAATTAGACTGAGTTAACTGTTTATTACTGATTGTGTGACTTGATTAGACATCTAGAGTTAACCATTTGGACTCCGATATTGATTGAGACACCCTTAGTTAGCTAGTCAGTAAGATACAGTCACATACAATTGGTAGACTTGAATTCATCCCTAATGAATTCAAATTATTCCTTATGTAACACTATTGTAACACCAAATTAATTAATGACAATGATACTGTAATTATTTGAGCTATACTCATCCGTTTCCTGTGTGGTTTGATTTGTTTAGTGTGTATATTCATTCCTCTTTTACTGCATCAATAATATTGGACTCATTGCTTGATGATATAATTGGCTCAACAATTTTAAGATGGTATCAGAGTCATTTCAAGCAAGCTTCATGTCTCTCTACTCTCCATTGAACACCAGAAGCAGTTGGGTTTCCACATAATTCCCACAAAGGGTACCTTGCTTTCTCTAAATTCATTCAAAGTGGAGGTGTATGTATGATGGACCTTGAGAAAGTGTTCATGTCAAGAGGGAAGGCATGATTCTAACATAGTTCGAATGTTTTATTGTTTTGCAATGAAATTCTACAGGTGCTACATAGCTTGTGTGAAGATTAGTGTTTTTCTAGTAGGAGAATTATGGATTCTCTACCTTCTTCTCCTCAGATCCTAACACCCTTCAATTATCTTGATTGGAGGGCAAATATGCAGTTTGTGTTGCACAAAATTGGCTACTACAGGATAATACTTGGAAGGGAGGTTGAGCCCCATCATCCAGTTGAGAAAAACAAGTTTCTGAATCGCTTATATGAAGCTTTCGGCTATCTATGCACTCATATATCCAGAGATATCATCTTTGACCTTGAAGGTTTGAGGAATCCCAGAGAATATTGAGAGAATATTTAAGACTTGTTTGGACAACAAGATGATCCTCGAGGACACCTCTTGGAGAATGAGCTCATAGCCTTACATCATAGCAATTTCGAAACAATAGAGAAATTCTTTACTAAATTCAAGTCTCTTGCACTTCAATGCAGACAGTGCGGAATATAAAGAAAAGATGAGAAAAATGTTCTCTCCATTCTTAGCAAACTCAGTTCTGAGTATTCTATATTTTTATCAATATTCCATTCCAAAGGGATGCCTTTCCCAGTTGGAAAATTCCCTCACTTGATTCCTTTGCTGATTCCTTAATACAGGAGCAAGAGAAGTTGATCCGTATGGGAGGCCTCCAAATTTTCAAAGATCAAGCTATCCTAGTGATAGACTATACCAAAGTGAAAGGTAAAGGTATAAATAAGGGGAAGGAGACTAAAGAAGATGATTCTAAGAATAAAGAGAATCATGAGACTTCTGAAGGAGCCTCCGGTTCTAAGAAAAAGAAGAAGTTCGAAAAGAAAAAGTGTCCCTATTTTATGAGGGGTTTTCATCTAGAAGACTCGTGCATGAAGAAAAACCTCGACCAGTTGAAAGGTATATGTGTACAGAACAATATTACCCTTCCACAAGGTGTAGATATGTCTGATGATGAATATCATAATGAAGAATATGAGAGATTCTTGCATGCAAGCCTCACTCCATCGAAGGATTATTTAACAGATTCTGTAGCATCCAACAACATTGTTGCCTCCAAGAAATCCTTCATCACTTTCCCTCTATTAAGAGGACCTAACATTCATATGGGATATGGATCTAAAATCCCAAATGTTGAGAGAGGTTCACATAAAATCCAGCATGATGAGGTCATGCTCTCTCCTACAGAAAAGAAAATTGTTGAAGATGAAGAAGAAGCATAATTTTCCTCACAGTCAATTCGAATTGAAGAAAGTCTCCTTGGAGTTACTCCTTCTCCTGCTGCAATGGAAGTTTATGAGATCTATGATATCCCATATCCTCATAGGGATGATCCAGAAGAAGACATTCTAATCTATTTTTTTGAAGAAAATATCTCCTTCCATTCTTTACAAAAATTCTCCAGTGATTCTTCTATTTTAAATTCTGTGCATAGTTTATCGTTGATTGTTTCACAAAAGGAAGAGGAATTTGATTTCTCTATCTCTAATGATGTTGCTGGTGTGGATATAAGTAATACCATGGATATTCTGGAAATAATATCATACTATAGGATTGATCCATTCACTCTCATTAATCTAGAACTTCCAGTAAATTCCTATAGGATTGCATGCACCAAAAATCAGAATTTTGAAGAAGGAGAAATCTGTGCATCTATTATCTCGATGGAGCACAGTTTTGGATCTGATATGAACCTATTTGGATATAATTTATTTTCTGATATGATAATATTTGGTTCATGTTTTAATATTCAATAGCTTATAGTATTTCTTGTAATTGGTTTCATCAATTTTGGTGTGACAAATCAAGCATCGCAAGTCTCCAATTTCGATGCTAAGGATTCGGAGTTAGTTTTCTCTTATGAGATTTCTAATATTAGATATTGTGAATTATTGGTTATTTATGAAGCTATATCATATTATGGAGCTCAATAATTCTCTCTCCATAGTACCAGGGATTCTCTACCTACCTTTTTGATCACATGCTCATCTCCTCACAGAACTAGTAAAGTTGGAGACATTCTGCATCCGCCTGGACACTTGCTCATAACACTTGGGGATGATTTTTCCTCACATGGTTTGATTTTCAAGGCTGAAATATATCATTTTATTTGGTGTTCCTCACATGGTTCAAATTATCAAGCACCTTTTCTCTCTCGTCAATTGATTTCAGTTTCTCTACATGGGTCCAGTTTTCATCCAACAACTGTCTATCTTCCTAATTCAGTTGAGCACATTATTCTTATTCCAAAGATGAATATTCCTATAGAAATAATCACTTTGTTTGGATTCATAGGTTCAAATGAAAATATTCAGGATGTTGCCTCACAGAAGAACCACAATATTGCATTACTACTACAAATTGCAGCAAATATTTTTGCAAGTTTTTAACTTGTATTTCTTGATTCCTGCTTATCTTGAGGGGGGAGGGGGTTTCCCATGAGGCTTCCCCATATTTCCTTAGCTGTATCAAGCATAATTTTATATTTTAGATTGTATATGGGTGACTTATGGCCTTGTTTCTAAGGCCCACAGTTGTCCAAGTTAGGATTCAGGGGGGTGTTAGGATTTATAATCCTCCCTTCACCAAACTCTCTATTAGATTATTTTAGCATAACTTAGGAATTTTATTTAATTAATTGAGTCCACTAGTACCATTGGGTCCACTTGGCCTAATGGGGTCACATGTACTAGTTACTAGAGTGTGGGGAACATTGCTAGAGGCTAACTACAACTGACTGCACTTGCATGTATCAGTTTAGGAACCTCCTAGGCTAGTCCCTACATGTTAGGAGCCACTGGGATTACTGACACCAGCCTCCTTTAGTTAGTTGGAGTTGGAACTAGTTAAGCTTAGTTATTTTCCAGTTACATTTAGTTAGATCACAATCAGTTTAGTTAGCACTAGTTATGCATGGATGCATGTGGATAAGGCGCCTTTTCTCACCTACCACTTCATTTAGACTGAGTTAAATTTTTATTCCTGATTGTGTGTCTTAATTAGACATCTAGAGTTAAACATTTGGACTCTGATATCGATTGAGACACACTTAGTTAGCTAGTCAGTCAGATACAGTCACATCTAGTTGGTAGATTCAAATTCATCCCTAATGAATTTGAATTCTTCCTTATGTAACACTATTATAACATTGGATTAATTAATGACAACGATACTGTAATTATCTAAGCTACACTCATTCGTTTCCTGTACTCATCACTTTCACTGGCTTATCCTTTTGCAGGAGAATTAGCATGGATGCATCTGTAAAAATACTCAAATTTTATAACAGGTGCTAACACATCTAACCATGGTCTCATTTCCCCTAAAATTTTCTTGAATAAAAAGTTACTAGTCTTCCAAAATGAGGTTTCAGACTATTTTGGGAAATTTGCTGAAAATTGACAAGTATTGAAAAATCGGTATAAGTTTCCCTAGTAAATGCCCACCATATGTTGTAGGAAACCGATGAAAATAATATGAGACCATCAGGGTGTATCTTGTTGATGTGTGCATCTAACCATGGTCTTATTTCTCCTAAAAGGTGCTTGAAGAAAAATCTATAGGTTTTCCAAAATAAGGTTTTAGGTTGTTTTGCACTAGTTCATGGAAAGGCGCATTTGCATAATGAAGAGATGCACTGGTGAACGGGTTTTAATGAAGGGGCACAATGATGAAAATACAAAATGGTTCAAAGACATGATGAAATAACTATTTAAATAGAATTTCGAAGTGGAAGAAATATGTCTCAACAATCCAGATCAATGTAACTACAAGAGAAGACAAAGACCAATGAAGTGAAGAATAATTAGTAACAGAATTGAAGAAAAAGATCAAATTGTTAAATTATTGAAACATTGATCTACAGGAAAATGAGATAAATTGTGAATGGAAATTACTAAGTTGAATTAACAATGAAAATGCACATTGAACAATAAAATTCATGCCACAATTTTCAGATAAAAGAGGCAAGTATTGATCAGTTAATCACAACATTAATCTTTGTTCATTAAGCAATAGTACAATGGTGTTACAATAAGTAGAATTTGAATCATGTGGATAAGATTCAAATCTACAAACTAAACCTGACCGACTATCTAACTCATTATGTCTAAATCACTGCATGGAACTTACTAGTCTAACTACTGATGTCTAAATCAATCTACAATAAGTTAACAACTATGTTAGGTGTAAAAGGTGCCAATCTCCCTTAAATCATGCCAATTTGGCGGTATACTAACTGAAAGTGATCTAACTGATTATAACTAGAGCTTGACTCGTCATAATTTCTTACCAGCCATGACCAACTGATGGAGGTTGCTAGTGGCACTCAGAGTGTTCCTAAACTATAGGGATTGTCACCGGTGGCACCAATGGCACTAGTGGAACTAATGGCATCGGTAGAACCAATGGAACCAGTGGCACCAATGGAGCCGTGGAACCAATGGAACTAGTGGAATAAATGGCACTGGTGTCACCAATGGCACCAATGTCACTGTTGACACCAATGGTACCGGTAGCACCAATGGCACTCGCGGCACCAATATCATGATGGAACCAAAACTTCATTAAGGTTATAAATAAACTCATAATATAGGAAATAATAGAAAATAGAATAAGTTGGTTAAAGGAGGATTGAATAAGAACCATTGATCTACATGAAAAATGAGAGCAATTGTGAAGGAAAATGTACAATGAACAATAAAACTCATGCCACAATTTTCAGATAAAACATACAATATTGATCAGTTAATCACAACATTAATATATGTTCATTAATCAGTAATACAATAGTGTTACAATACATAGAATTCAAATCATGTAGATAATATTCGAATCTATCAACTAATCATGACTCACTAGCTAACTCAGTGTGTCTAAATCACTACATGGAACTCACTAGTCTGACTCTTGATGTCTAAATCAATTTACAATCAATTATTAACTATGGTAGGTGGAAAAATGTGTCACTCTCCCTTAAATAATGAAAATATGGCTCTAGACTAACTAAAAGTGATCTAACTGCTTGTAACCAGAGCTTGACTCAGCATAACTACTTACCAACCATGACCAACTGATGGAGGCTCCTGGTGGCACTTGGAGTGGATCCTAAACTGTAGGGATTGGCATCTGTGGAACTAATGGCACCGGTGCCACCAATGGCACCAAAACTTCAGTAAGGTGATAAATAAAAACCTAAGATAGGAAATAATAGCAAATAGACTAAGTTGGTTAAAGGAGGATTCAATAATCCTAACACCCCCCCTTAATCCTAAATTTGGACTTCGGCCCTGGAAACCAGGCCAAAATTCACCCATACAATCTAAATGAAAAAATAATCTGCTTAATAAACTAAGGAAAATGGGGAAAACCTCATGGGAAACCCCCCCTCAAAATAAGCAAGAACTATGAAATTTTGCTGCAATTTGCAACTCTTTGGAGAGGCCATGTAGAATCATGGTTCTTCTATGCATCAGCATCCTGGGACTATGCATGTGAACCTCCACAAACTAAATGGTTATGTCTGGATGAATTTTTCTCTTTGGAATAATAGGATGCTCAACTTAATCAAAAATATAGACAGCTGCAAGATGAAAACTAGACCCATGTAGAGAAAGTAAGATCGATTAATGAGAGAGAAAAATTTCTTGAGAATTAGAACCATGTGAGGTAAAAACAACTCCAAGTGTTAGGAGCAAGTGTCTAGGAGAATGCATTATGTCTCCATCTTTACTAGTACTGTGAGGAGATGAGCATGTAATCAAGTAGAAAGGTATAGAAGTCCCAGGACCATGGAGAGAGAATGCTTGAGCTCCATAATATAATAAAGCTTCTAAAATATCCAATGATTCAGAAAATCTAGTATCAACAAACTCATGAGTTAAAACTAACATCGAATCCCCAACAACAATTTTGAAAGAGACTTGAGGTACTTGATTTTTCACACCAAAATTGATGACAATAGCTAAAAGCATGACTGGAGGATCTTGAAACTTAAAATTTGAACCAAATAAGTTCATATCATATCCAAGATTGTGGAAAAAAGGTTCCAAGTTCCCCACTCATATGATAGATGCACATTTTCCTCCTTCTTCAACAAAACTCTGAGTATTGGTGCAAGAAATGATGTATGAATTTGTTGGAATATCTAGATCAATGAGAATGAATGGATCACTCCTAAAATCTGATATTTTTTCTAAAACATCCAAAGTATTACTTTTCTGCACACCAGCAACACCATTAGAGAGAGAGATAAATTGAATTCCTCTTCATTTTAATATGAAGCAATCACTGGAAAAATTTGCACATAATTTAAAATAGAGGAATCACTGGAGAATGCTTGAGTAGAATGGAAGGATATTTTTTATTAAATAAAAGAGATTCATATGTATTCTTTTGGATCAGCTATATTATAATATGAGATATCATAAATTTCTGAAGCAACATGAGAAGGAGTGAATCCAAGGAGACTTTCTTCACCTCGAATTGACTGTGTTGAATATTCTGCTTCTTCTTCATCTTGAACAAATTCAACAGAGAGAATAAAGGCTGAGACTTTTGAATAAAGAACTATTGTGGTGTTAGGTGTGCTCTCCAAATTACTAGAATGATCCTCATTACGCTTACCAAAGGTTCTATCTAATTTTTTCCAGAGATCCTTCGGGTATTCACTAGAATCAATAAGTTAGCCCAAACCTGGAGAAAAGGCTAGACATATCGTTCCAAAAGCCCTATCACCATCATTTAGCCAGTCATTCTCATATTCATAAGACTCTTTACAAATTCCAATAGTGTTATAGCCCAAAATGACACATCTCTGCCTGTGACCACTTTCCCATGATTCCGTCGCATGTCGACACTTCCATGATGACACTTCATGAAAGTCACTGAAAAAACACCTATATTGGAGGACCCATATCTTGAGTTTTGTAACTCCTTTTGACCTCATTTCTGTACCTTTGGAAATATATTTCAGTTAGCTAAAACTTTCTAGAAGACACAAAAGTCTGAAAAAGCCCATAAATACCCTAAAAATGCGTTTTTTTTCCATTCGTGACTTTCCTTAAGGCATAGTCGCGAATGATTCGCGAGTTGCTCTATTACATACCCGCGAATACAAAAAGTTGCTCATATTCACGACTTTCTGGACTGGAAACCTGCGAATACTTTTTGTATTCGCGACTGTCCAGTTATGCAACTCGCAAATAATTTTTGTATTCGTGACTGTCCAGTTATGCAACCCGCGAATGCCTTTTAAAAATATAAAAAACACGCCTTTTGAATTTCGGTTAGTTTGGGTAGTTATCCAACTGACTTCTTTAGTTGTAACCACTTTGTCTTCGCCCCTAACTCTTCTTTAAGCATATAAATAGAGGTAGGGAGGTCCATGAGAGGGGACTTGGAATTTCTGCATTGTTATGCTAGAGGAATCGGGACTCTCTTTGCCTACACCTTTTCCCTAGAAGAATTCTCCTTGTGTTGCAGAGCTTGGAGGCTGAGTTCCTTGGAGAAGAGAAGCAGCAGAACTAGATCAAGGTTTCGTGAGGTGCCAAAATTGAAGAGAAGGTATACTTGTACTTGTTTTCAAGATTAATAAGGATGTGATGTCCTTCTTCTTCCCAAATCATTTTTCAATGTGTGATTGAATCTCTGTTTATGACCATATGATGATGTTATTTCATATTATTATTTCAGATTTATTTGATTATCATTTCTTTACATGTGGTCATATTGGTTTGAGGAAGGTATAACTTGTTTTGCAGGTCTCTTGGAGCGAGAGGAGCAAGAAGAGGATTGAAGAGAAAGCTTGGACCAGCCTTCAGTTAGTCAGGTGTGAATCTTTCTCATCTCTCATCTTGCTTATATATACTTGTTGAACATTGTGCATCTCTCTTTCAACCCTAGTATGTTGATGGCCTCTTAAACCCTAGCCATAGGATACTTTCCTTTACAACAGAATCGGCAACTCTGCTGGGGAGAGCCTTGTCTGTTTGGGGTTTCTCTTGATTTCTTTCAGTCTTTTGCATTGTTTCAGGTCCTTCTTGCCACTCAGTCATCCCTTTTGGTTGTTCTTTATCTATGTGGTAAGCCCTTTTATAGAATTAGGGTTTGCTCTTTGCTCTTTCCCCCAACTCCTTTGCTTGGTATGATTTTTGGCTTATGTTTTTGGTCATCCTCTGTTAGTGATATTTGTTTGATTTCAGAATCTTGTTGGTGTTGGTTTCCTTCTTTTTTTGTTGGTTAACTTCACCATGCCAAACTAGTTGACTTGTCTCTTATGCAAGCCTTCCTTCCAAGTAGGGTTTATACTGACTTTAGGGAATTTCTAGAGTTTGTTTGGTGGTTGTATAGCAAATGTCCTTTTGCTTTGTTCTTATTATCTACATACTTTGCTTTGTAGGTATTTTTTGTTTGCATTTTTAAAAGAAAATTAAAAAGAACCTATACTTGTTTGTGCTGCTTACCCCCCTACTTCCTTCTTTGGCTTGACCTTGTTGGACAAGGTACTGAGCAGCCTTTGTTTATGTCAGTCTTTTTGCTCAGTCTCTTCATTCCAAAGTTGTTGGCTTGTTTACCTTTGTAATCCTTCTTTTCAAGAGAGGTTGATATCTAACTTTAGGGAAACCTAGGGTTTATTTGTGGGGTGTAGAGTAGTTGTCTATTTGCTTTGCTTTCAGTACTTGCTTGCATTAGTTGATAGGCTGATTTTTCTTTTGCATTTATAAAAGAAAAAGATAAAAACACATGTTTTCTTTATATGCATGTAGATTAGGTTTTTAGTCTAGATTGCATGGCATATCATTGTTTTTGAAAAAATATAAAAATAATTTGTTCTTTTGTGGCTTTCAAGTTTCTATTTGAAAAAGAAAAATAAAGAGAATAGTTTTTGCTTTTTGCAGTTCATTTCTCTTTGCTTAGTCATTTTGTTTCAACTTTTGAGTCAAAACACCACATAAGTTTCATACCATTTACCCTCTGACTAAAAATAGCCCTTAAAATAAACGATATAATTTAAAAATTACTATTAAGTTTTATTTTATAGGGTCATACACCAACTAGCTCAGGCTAGACTTGTGGATTAGGGAGTTTTAACTCTCCACAAGTGTTAAAAAGTCAGACGTAGTTGGCCAATCACTAGGTAAATCCTTGACTCTATCGACTGTATCTAGGAAGCTCCTCTCAAATGGGAGTTAAGCACGAGGCCGCGTGGAGGCTTGGAAAGAGGAGATAACCCTCTGAATCCTTGTCAAAACGTAACTCAGGACTTTTACGCATCTGGGGATTCTGTCCTAGACAGAGTTTCGGGCTCAGCTACCCTGCCCATGCGTATGAGTCTGGCTTGCGACTGTCCCCCCAGACTGTTGGTATAGCCAAGGTAGCCTTTAGTCTCTTGACATCTAGGGTTCATACACAGGTACACTGGAAGGTTATTTCTGGTTGACCTTGGACGGGCTTGGAAGGTAACCCTGGTAGAAAGTGTGGGAGGGCGGTGGGTGATTCCTCCGCTTGTGCCTAAGAACATCTATAGGGACGCCAAGTAACTATCTATCAAATTTCTTATGGAAAGTATATCTTATACCTGTTTGTTTATTTGGATTTAGGAATTTTTAGTGAGTGCTGTGTGGTTTGTCTGTACTTAGTGTGCCTTTAGGTGTGTGCTTTGTAATTTTGGTTTCCTATCAACCTCAGACTTTGTCTCCTAGTTTGAAACTATGGCTAACACCCCTTTGAACACCAACCAAGAGATCCCCATGCTGGGAACTCCTTGTAATATTCCTCTCACGAGGAATGTTGGTGTTCCCTTGATGGCCACCCTAAATCTTCCTGGATTCACCCTAGGGCTACCGGTGTGGTTGTTTTCCACTCCAACTGTCCTGAATGTTCCTGATGCTTCTCAAGTAAGCTCCTTATATCAAGGGCATCAAAACACTACTTCCCCTTCACCTGTAGTTGATTCTCCTCCTCCTTCTACCTCATGCGGTGAAAGTACTGATACTAGTAACCGGCAGTCTAAAACGAGTAAAAGAAGGAGGAATAGGAAGAAGGCACATAAGCAAGGGGGCACCCATCCAACCTTTGCAGGCCATGTTGGATATAAGCACTCAACCTCTACAAGTCAAGTTGATCTTCACCATCTAGCCTCTGTTGATCATGCTGCTGGGATCCTTCCAACCTTTCCAGGTCATGTTGGATCCAGTCCCTCAGCCTCTGTGGTTCATGCTGAGGGAACCCGTTCAACCTCTATTGTTCAAGTTGAACCTACCCATCCAACCTCTGTTGTTCATGTTGGATCCATCCACCCAGCCTCTGTTGTTCATGCTGGGGGCACACACTCAACTACTGCAAAGCATGTTGATCCTAACCATTCAGCCTCTGTATTTCATGCTGGTGGTGCCCGTCCAACCTCTACAAGTCATGTTGGACCCAGTCTCTCAGCCTCTGCAAGTCATGCTGGGGGAAGTCTCTCAGTCTCTGTGGTTCATGCTGAAGACAATCCGTCAGCCACTACGAGTCATGTTGACACTGTTGAAAAGACTACTTGTTCAAAACACAAGCCCAAGTTTCCTTGTAAGCTTTGTGAGGGAAACCACCTTACTTATAAATGCCCTTCTATCGCGGAGGTCCGAAGAGTTTGGATTCATGGCCATCCCGTTTTTGAACATTCTGAAGTCTCTCAACAACCAGCCTCTCTTAGTCAGGTTGGACCCGGTCACCCAGCCTCTGTAGTTCATGCTGGGGGCAAACTCTCATCCTCTGCAGGTCATGTTGAGAGCAAACAATCAGCCACTGCTAGTCATGTTGACACCATTGAGAAAACTGGTTGCTCGAAGTGCAAACTTAAGTTCCCTTGTATGATATACAAGGGAGATCATCTTACTCACCAGTGCCCTACTATTGCATAGGTGTGAAGAGTGTGGTTCAAGACTTAAGGATTTACTTCTCAAGAACAACCTATAGTTTCTCAACACCCTACTCAGCCTTTGGTTGGTCAAGTGGTCGAACCAATCTCAGATTTGGTCGATCCCACTCTTCTTTCGAAGAGTGATCCTGGTGTGATTGAACCAATGTCATATTTGTTCAATCCCACTCTCCCTTCAGAGAGTGACTTTCACGAAGCGGTTGAATCGATTCCAGTATCGATCAATCCCACTCTTCCTTCAAAGAGTGAGGTGTCTACTAGTCACATTTTCTTCACTGCCAGTTCAGAACTTACTGAACAAGGGGGCACTAAACTTGCTTCGGATCAATCCCCACCAAGCTCTTGGATTTCTTCCTTTGATTGGGATAGCCTAGTTGAGCCGCTCCTTCCTTCTAATGCACCTTTCCAGATAAAGGTCAAAGTTGAACCTTACACAATTGCTCATTGTATTGTTGATGAAGGAGCCTCAGTTAGTATCTTGTCTGCTCGTGCTTGGCGAGGCATGGGATCTCCCGGCCTTGTGTATACTGTTAGTCAGTTACTGGCGTTTGATAGAAGAACTTGTATAGCCTTGGGAATTCTTGCTCAAACACCTGTTACTTTGGGTGGGAAGACCATCTTAGTTGACTTCATGGTGATAGAAGACCCCTTGGACTTTAATATGCTCCTTGGACGTGATTATGTCTATGCCATGCAAGCTGTGGTGTCAACATTCTTTCGTGTGATGTACTTTAATCATGGTGAAGAAATTGTCACTATCGATCAGTTGTATTTTCTTGATTCGTCTCCTGACCCAACTAGAGACCAATTCTTTCCTTTATTGATTCCCAGTGTTTCTGTAGACACTACCCCACCATAAGTGAACTATGTGGCTTCTTGCCCTTTGTGTTCAATTGCTACTGAGAAGCAGGCTCTGTTTTCATGCTTACCTTCTCGGGACGTGGTCCCAGCAGTTGACCGGGTGAGTCATCCTATATAAACTGTAGATCCTTTTCTCCACTCTGTTGATCCATTTGAAATTTTAGACATGTGTCCTATCTCAGATGATCTCCTTCCTTCGGATGAAGTCTTCCTAGAGTCTTTGATACAGTCTGATCTTCTTTTGGATGTTGGTTCAGTTGTGACTAAGTCTAACCCTGATTTGCCTAGTAATCCTGAACTTTCTTCTTATGTTGGTCTTGTTGAGTCTTTTGACTCTTTCTTCGAACAGCAAGTCAGTGATCCTGACGAGTTTGATTTTTCTTATGATTTTTTCAACTCCTGTGATATTGAGTTTGTTCCTGCAGACTCTATCTCCCTTGTTGATTTTTTCTCTCTTTCTGAGGTTGATCTTATTGATTATAAACCCTTGAAACTTGGTTCTATAGAATCTTCTTCGGTTGATTCTGCCTTGACTTTACCTTTTATAGAAGATAGCAAAGTCACATGTGTTTCTGCCAAAGTGACCCGCATCGGATCATTTCTTCTGAATATGATCCTAATGCTGTTGTTTCTTGGAGACAGGATTTGTAGTTGGATTCACAACTGTTTATTGGCCTCACCTTATTGTTCAAGCTTTAATTGCATTTGCATGTGCCCTGCTCACGCTTATGAGCCTGATGCCGGCTTCCATGCTTTTAGCTCATTGTAGAAGCCCTCATCTTTGTTCTCATCATCGCTAAGTCTTGTATCATTTTTCCTTTGCAACTTGACACCCTTTACCTTGAGGATACATTCCCCTAGTGTCCTTATCTTGCTCACTTTCTTTGCATTATGCATAGGTTTGTTTCTTGCGCTTGGAACTAGTTTTTCCTATCTATGACACTCGTCTCCTCCCATTTAGAGCATTCTTTCTTCTCTCCTTCGAGCTCGTTAAAAATAGTAAGGAGGCCGCGAGTTAACTTTTCCGGACTCGTTAAAAATTCACGGGAAAGATTTTGAGTTTCTTTAGGCCCAAGTCTGACTCCTCAAAATAGAATTGACTGCCGAGTAAACTTGTCCATTCAGGCTCGTTAAGAATATGTGAATGGGCATCCACATTGGTGGTAGGTTATCTCTTTCTCGAACCATGTGGAATAATATGAGAAAGGATCCCTCTCTTTTCTTTTGAATTGAGAAGAGTATTCTCAGGCATAGGTTTATTGCTTTTCCGGACCTGAGGGACTAAACTTACGGAAAAGGAACCCCCAGTATGAGCTTAGTTTTCTCTTTTTCATGCTCTGGACCAAAACATGAAAAAGATTCTGAGTGTACTTTATGTCTTTGTCATGCTCGTTAAACCTTAAAGAACAAAGCATCGAGTTTATTGTTGTAAGCCCCATTTCTCGTAATCAAATGGATCTTTCCGAGTGATCTTGCCTTCCTTCACACTCATAAAACTCAGGCTATATGCTGCTTTTGAAGGAGCGTTGGGTAGGTGGTAATTTAACCTTTTTCGGACCTTCCTGACTAAGTACGAAAAAGGTGCACCCTTTCTTCTTTGGAAGTTAAGAGAGTTCTTCTTTGGTATGTTTTATACTTTTTCGGCCTTAGGAGACTAAATTGTACGAAAAAGGACCCCCCTGGAGTCTTCTTTGGAGTTTTTAGACTCTCTAAACTATGAAAACACCATCGATCATGTACTAGTTCAGGCTCGTAAAATCCACGAATCAGTGCTTTATCAAGCATTCTTCTTTCTTTTCTTCGAGCTTACCAAAAATGAAGATGGTCCCGAGTTTGCTTTCTTGGACTCGTTAAACCTTTACAAGAAAGAGGGGAAGGGAAGTTCATTCACATGTTTTTTACATCATGGCAGCAAGTCTTGTTTCCTTGAACAAAGCACCAGTTTTGAGTCTATCAACAGTTGGGTCCTATTCTTTTAACCTTATCCTGATTCGGAGTTTTCTTACTCCTCCAGTTGGTCTCTTTTCAAATTATATGGGGAATCTGTCAATGTCTCCTACATTGTAGATTTGTTTTGTTGGTCCTTTTTGTGTCAAATGCTTCCTAAGTCACTTTTGTGTCGTGCTCATTGTTCAAGGATTAAACCTTTGTCGGCCATTTTGTAGTTTCCTTGACCTTTTGTGTCGGTCATTCCCTGTTATCAGTTCATTACAACATGTTTTCAGCGTTCCTTGTCATGAAATTCAGCACCAATTCTAGATCCAATTAGTCTTTGACTTACCTTGTGTTGGATGATGAAGGATGCCTTAATGCCTTCCTTCCAATGGATCTCTTCCTATCAACTACAACACCTCTTGCTCTGGGAACAAGATTTAGATTTTTATGACAGTACCTTGGGGATTGTTGTCATCAATGGCAATTTCCTTCACTATTGGGTAGTGGGGATACCTTAATGTCTCCTACTTGATAGATTCTTCAAGTGTTCGACTTCAAGTCCTTGTAATCACACTTGTTAGAATGTACTAGGTACCTTGGGGACCATTTTCATTAATGGTGGTTTCCCTCGTGTTTGTTAACGGTTTTCATTATTGACCAGTAATCAAACGGTTTCCTCCATGTTCGACTTCAGCTCCTTTATTCACATGGTTAGGGTTTGTACCTTTTTTGGGCAGTTTGGATTGAAGACCTTGGGCTGACAGTAGCATCGCCATCTTTTGCTATTACCCAAGTTGCGCAAGACCTTGTTACACTTTATATGACATTTTGCTGAGAAATAGATCCACCTTGTATTTTTGTGGCTATGATCAATTGTTGAGCATGGATCCACCTTGTTCATTTGTGGCCATGGCTCCTTTAGATTTGATATGGCGCCTTTTTGCATATTGAGTGACCATGATAGTTTCATCAGTTATACATATGTTGGATCTGCCTGTATCTTTATGGCGATGATTTGTATATGGACTTGTATGTCCCAGAGATCAATTTTTCTGACATTCATCTCTCTTTTAGGTACCTTTGTTCGAGCCTTTCGACCTTGGATTCTCTGCTCTCTCCATACTCAGTTGTTTCCTTTATAATGTATTTTGGCTATCATATTCCCCTCTAACCTCACATATTAGGGGACATCTATTATAGCTCAAAATGACACATCTCTACCTATGACCACTTTCCCATGATTCCGTTGCATGTCGACACTTCCATGACGACACTTCATGAAAGTCACTGAAAGTCACTGAAAAAACACCTATCTTGGAGGACCCATATATTGAGTTCTGTAACTCCATTTGACCTCATTTATACACCATTGGAAAGGTATTTTAGTTAGCTAAAAATTTTCAGAAGACACCAAATTCTAAAAATACCCAGAAATACCCTAAAAATGCATTTTTTGTCCATTCGCAACTTTCCTTAAGGCATAGTTGCGAATGATTCGCGAGTTGCTCTATTACATACCCACGAATACAAAAAGTTGCTCATATTCACGACTTTCTGGATTGGAAACCCGCGAATAATTTTCATATTCGCGACTGTCTAGTTATGCAACCCGCGAATGCCTTTTAAAAATATAAAAAACACACCTTTTGAATTTCAGTTAGTTTGGGTAGTTATGCAACTGACTTCTTCAGTTGTAACCACTTTGTCTTTGCCCCTAACTCTTCTTTAAGCATATAAATAGAGGTAGGGAGGTCCATAAGAGGGGACTTGGAATTTCTGCATTGTTATGCTAGAGGAATCGGGACTCTCTTTGCCTACACCTTTTCCCTAGAAGCATTCTCCTTGTGTTGCAGAGCTTGGAGGCTGAGTTCCTTGGAGAAGAGAAGCAGCAGAACCAGATCAAGGTTTCGTGAGGTGTCAAACTTGAAGAGAAGGTATACTTGTACTTGTTTTCAAGATTAATAAAGATGTGATGTCCTTCTTCTTCCCAAATCATTATTCAATGTGTGATTGAATCTCTGTTTATGACCATATGATGATGTTATTTCAGATTATTATTTCAGATTTATTTGATTATGATTTCTTTATATGTGGTCATATTGGTTTGAGGAAGGTATAACTTGTTTTGCAGATCTCTTGGAGCGAGAGGAGCAAGAAGAAGATTGAAGAGAAAGCTTGGGCCAGCCTTTAGTTAGTCAGGTGTGGATCTTTCTCATCTCTCATCTTGCTTATATATACTTGTTGAACATTGTGCATCTCTCTTTCAACCCTAGTATGTTGATGGCCTCTTAAACCCTAGCCATAGGATACTTTCCTTTACAACAAATAGATACCTCATAGATACCTTGTCTCTTTAGAGATGAAATCATCTTCAATTTCCATTATGAATATATTGTGAATACAGTAAGAAGAGAAACTGGTAATTTTGAATCTGTATTGAAGTTGTAACTGCAAAATATCACTAAAAAACAAACCAATTCACAATCATATTTCATTTCAAGCCTTTCCACCTCGACATGTACACTTTCTCACACTACTACATTTCGATTCAAAATCCGACGGTTACTTCCGACAGCGCGTGGATTTTTTATTTTAAACCTACCAAAAATCACAAAGATATATTTTTTTTTGTAAATGTGGCCACACATGTCGGTTAAGCGACGGATATTGTCATAACCGTCGCTTAACCGACGGCACGTTGGTCAAAAAGGTCATTCAAAAAACCAAAGAAAAAAGCGAAAGTATTTTTTTTTGTAAATGTGGCCACACACGTCGGTTAAGCAACGGATATTATCATAACCGTCGCTTAACCGACGGCGCGTTGGTCAAAAAGGTCATTCAAAAAACCAAAGGCGCGCAGGAACCATCCATTTTCTCACTGGCTTGACTTTGGTTTCTCAAAAGCAAGATTCAGAGAGAGTGGAGCAAAGTATTGTAAGGAGACGCTGCGGTTGATGTATTGTAAGGACTTGAAGCGGAAGCTCACTAAAGAAAACGTGTCGAAAGTTCTGGGCATTTTGAAGGTATGCTCAGCTTATAATTTTTCTTTCACATGTCCTTGCATCTGATTTAGATATGCCTCTGGTACTAATCCAAATAAAACATCGATCCTTAATTTTTTTCTCTCATCAGTAATACATAGTCGATTGGCATTGCTTTCGTCTTTCAGGCCGTTTTTCATTATTGTTTCTGGTGTCCCTCTTTCTTGTCTTACCGAGTTTTAATGCTTCATGGCTTGTTTTACTTTTCTGACAATTTACATTCTTTGGGAGACGTGGTAGGAACTCCCATTACATTCCCTATAATAACGAATCTGTTATTAATCGACTTAAACCTTCTAGCCGATAAAATTTACTCTCTCATAGTAACATATATTCGATTGTTATTCATCTTTCAGTCTGTTTATCAAGTTTTTTTTTCTAGTCTTCATCTTTGTTGTCTTTCTCGGCTTATAATGCTTCATGGTGCATCCGAAGGAATGCTTCCCCGCATTTCTAAATCACATTCCTAGTAAAACTATCGGCATAGGCTCCTTATCCATGGGGATTTGAATCGGGCACATGCAGCACTAAACTAGCGAAATGCCCAACATCATTGACGACAATTGATTGCTAACCTTTTGGTCTACCAGTGGACATCAGTTTATAAATAATGTAAATTAAATTAATGTCTGCGTATTATAGGTCTCAAAACTTACCCATTTGTATGCTACTGTTGTTGCAACTTTACATCCACCTCATACAAAGATCTCAGAACTTACCCATTTGTATGCTACTGCTATTGTCGCTTTACATCCACCTGATACACAGATCTGCAGTCAGAGTTTGTTCTAGAACTAGAAATAAAGAAGAAAGACTGAAACACCAATCAAAGCTTCAGATCTGCATAAACATCAGGACTGAATGGAAAAATCAGAAACTGCAAACACCACATATCAAGAGATGAGATTAGCTCTTCAATTATATGAAATCTGTCTGACTTATACTAGCACAACATATGTAGCTGACAGCAAACAGAGATTTGGAACAAGAAGCTCTGTCTTCTCATTCATGCATAAAAAATACAATACTGTCCTCAAGGGACTACAATAGATTCTCATAATCCTTAGGCACACCCTCTCACACACCACACACATTCCATCTCACGAGGCATAGCCACCCTCTCTCACTCTATACACATGCAAGAATTAAAAAAAAATAACTAGTGTGCCCGCTCTCACCTTTTCAAACTTGATAAGAGGGAAGGGCGGTTACAAAACCAGTTGCTAATAATAACCTCAAAAATGGCACCCTACATCCCAAGAAATATCTCCTAGTGTAGCACCCTACTCATTCCTAGCATAGTTCTTAAACATTCATTCATGAAAGGAATCTATCATAACTGTTTAAAAAGAATCTGCCACAACTATCATAGGTCTGTGAGGGAATATCTCCCATGTGGCACACCCATGCTGCAAGGAATCTTATCTAACACTCATGTGCCCTCCTTCGCTAGTGCACCATTTTCCCAGGAGAGCAAATTGGGGCACCCAAAAACTAACAACTGCTAAGAGTAAAGTCTATGCTCCTACATCATCCCCTGGAGAGAATGGATAGACCTGACGGGGGGTGAAAAAGTGATACACCACTGATGATATTTAGTAACTTTGAAAATGAATTGCAGTATGAACACTTTATTCTTGTCCATCACTCATGACTACTGGTTTGAAATTGATTTTGATTGTCTTGTGCAACCACTATATTTATTCAG
>LPNX010897950.1:220065-255103 GCA_001517045.1 Pseudotsuga menziesii
TGTACCAACCAAGGTTTTCATGAAAATTTTAGGTAATCCAAACTCTTGGATTTCAGTAATTGGATGATATTACCCTGTGCATTAGCAGGATCTGATTTGGAAATGTAAATGGGTTTTCTACAGTGTTAGTTTACAAAGAATAGGGACACATAAAATGCTAGAAACAGCTCATATTTTTGGTATGTTTGCAACATAAGGCTTGATATGTAAACCACATAATATCTTACCCTAGTTTATTTCTAGGTATTCAATATTATTGTCTTATCATAGGCGTGGGTGGGTTAAATTTGTTACCACTTGAAAATTTTGGTTCTGGCCTTCTGTCATACAGGATGAAGTAGATATGGGGATTACAGTTCCTGACACCTTTGATAGTGGCGATTTTGAATGGACACAATTGTCATGTTCACCGGAGCTCAACTGCAGCCCTGTAAAACAACAGGTATTTGGTTATGGCATTAAGTTTCTTCCAGTGTTTGCTGGAGTTCCTGATATATTTTTTTTGGTTGGTTTCTGATTCATTTTGTATTAGCAGATGCAGAGCCAAAAATTATCAGAGGTGGTTGTGTCACCATGAAAAGAGTTACAAAAGGATAGTGTATTGCTTTCTAATGGTGTAAATAAGGGCCAAATTGAAATTAATCAAGTAAATGATGCTGGATTTGCTGAAGACACCACAATAGAAAATTCTTTTGCATCCCCCATTCCATGTATGAACGGGTCAGTAGATAAAATTGTAGATGCACATATCTTGGAAACTAGGCATGCTTCAAATACAGCTTACAAGGAAAATATAACCACTGCAATTATTGAACCTGAAGATGTTTTGGAGAAGACATCTTTAGAAGAAGCTGGGCTTACCAAGAAAAGTGGAAATGCTTGGCATGGAAGAAAGGCACATAGAAAGATGAAGCCCAAATCTACAGGAGGAATAAAGGGTGCAAAGAGAGCTTGTAAAAGGGAAACACAAAGGAACTCCAAACAAAAAAGTGACCAGATTCTAACTAAAGGAATGATTGCTCCTGTAAGTGATTCTATTGTTGGTTGTGAAAGAGGAAAGATCAATCCCAATGATGCAGACAAGGAGTCAGTTTTCACAGCAACTGATATATTTAATGCCATGTTTGGCTTACCTACTGATAAAAATGCTACATACAATTCTGCTGAAGTGAAGTCCCAAATTGGCATTGAATTAACAGACCAGAAACACCAATATCCTGTGGATCTTCACAAAACTGTTCAAAATGGTGCCATGACAGACTCTACTATCAACCTAACACCAAAGCATCAACATGATGTCCAAACTATTAAAAACGGTGGTAGTCTTGGACCAACTACACAGGCTGGAATTTTGATGATGCGCTCACAGAACCCTGGAAATTGCTGCAGAACTGAACCTAGTACATCAAAGGATAACTTTTTCTGTGCTTTTTGTCGAACTTCTGGCAACTCAGAGGTGATGCTATATTGCATTTTGTTGTCAGTGCTGATAGATTTGAAACTGTGGGGTTTTCCAAACTGCTAAGTAACAATGCATCTTTCAGACTGCAGGGCAGATGATGCATTATAGCAATGGAATCTCTGTAACAGAGCAAGAAGAAATGCCATCAGATGTTATACATGTGCATAAGATCTGTGCTGAATGGTATGCAATTAGAAAATAAGATTTCATTTATTTTGCAATTTTTTAGTTGTGAATGTTCAGTTGATTCATAACTTTTAATTTTTAATAGAGGAAGGCCATTCTATTGTACCCTTTAGAAGGATTTCTGTTGAAATAGTCTATGCTGTTGATGTTTATTGAAAAGGGCCAGATAATAATAAGCACACCAGAGAAATGGGATGCTTTGTCTTGGAGATGGAAACAGTGCAAACTGGTTCAGCAAGTCATCCTTTTCATTGTGGATGAACTTCATTTAATTGGAGGAGAGGGTGGTCCAATCCTGGAGGTAATTGTATCTAGAATGAGGTATATTTCAAGCCAAATTGAAAATCGTATCCGTATTATTGCGCTTTCCACTTCACTTGCAAATGCTAAAGATCTTGGAGAGTGGATTGGTGCTACTGCACATGGGATTTTCAATTTTCCACCTGGTGTGTGTCCTGTACCAATTGAGATCCACATTCAATTTTCCACCTGGTGTGCACTGTACCAATTTTGAAATATTTAAAAAAAAAAAAAATCCCTGCCGTCGCTTAAGCGATAGTTCTTGATGTCGCTTATCCGACGGTTGCTCTCTATAACCGTCGCTTAAGCGACGGATCCTACATATTTTTTGCAATATTTTTTTTAAAAATTGACTAACCGTCGCTTATCCGACGGACCTTCTGTCGCTTAACCGACGGCATGAAGGTTATTTTCTCAAAAAAATTTCACTACCGTCGAAGATATCCTGTCGCTTAACCGACGCTTTAAATTTAACCGACGGTTACTGACGTGTCGCTTAACCGACGGTTACTTAAGTGTCGGATAACCGACGACAAGTTTCCGACACTTAAAAAAAAAATCAAAGTGTCGTACATGCGACAGGAAAGTGTCGAAAATCCAACATGACGGCCGTCGGATTTTTGGTCGAAATGTAGTAGTGTCAGAGTCCCTCATACCTTGATAGACTTCTCTGGACATAATCCATAGGGAGCAATGCTACGATTCCAGGATTTATGTGGAAACTCAACTACTTCAAGTGTACAATGGAGATTGGACAAGACTTGCTTCTAGCCTGAACAAGGCCATGATACCATGTTAAATTATTGAACCATTGATCTACAGGAAAATGAGAGCAATTGTGAAGGGAAATTATGCAATTGAATTAAGAAGGAAAATGTACACTGAACAATAAAAATCATGCCACAATTTTCAGATAAAAAGGAAATTATTGATCAACTAATCACAACATTAATATATATTCATTAATCAGTAATGTTGTACAGGATTATACACCTAATAACCTAAGGTCTGGGGTTACCAACATACTCAACTACTTGCAGACAATTGACTTCTAAAGTACAGAATAAGAAATAGGAAGATTAAAAGGACTTACTTGTTAACTGAAGGTCGATCCTTGCTAATATTCTTCCTCTCTGTTCCACTTCCAAAGTCTTCAAGATTGCTCCTCTTTCACCTGTCAAGAAACACTTTTCCAGATACAAGATGATTCATATATGTATAAGCAAGTTAGATAAATCACATATAATATGCTTAAGCATAAACATTTATCAAACCAATACACATGAAACACATATGGAAGAAGTAATCTCTTTATTATCAATAATGGAAAGAGTTCAGATACAACCCAACGCCTGAGACAAGGACTCCTCTGCTACCAAAGGATTCTGAGTTCCACTGCTCCAAAGACTTCTGTATAAAATCCACCAGCATAACTTTGCTCTCCAAGTGTAAGTAACCAACACCCTTTCCAAGGCCTGTATTTATATGTGTGAAATAAGGCAGTTCTCGAAGGTTAGGGAAGTTGTAGCAGTTAAGGAAATTAAGTTAAATGGATTAACTAATCTCCCATTAGCACGTGTTTTAATGTTTAAATGTGAAGATACACATTCGCAGGTCTGTAGTAGAGCAACCCGCGAATGATTCGCAACTATGTATAAGCACAACCCATGAATACATGGATTCGCGACTTGCTACAAAGGAGACTCGCGAATGATGCGGGAGTTGTCTATAAAGAGAGTCGCGAATACATCTCAACATGGAAAAAATGGAAAAATGACTAGCTGGATGAAGGAAGCATGTATTTCATGACAATCCAATCTATAGTGTTTTGGGCAAACCTCTATCCATAAGTGTCCTTTTGTGTGCCAACATGAGGGATGTCGGCACTCGGACGGAGAGGTGCCATTCAGGTGTATAACAGATTCCCCCTAATGTGTGAGGTCATAGGGGAATGATGGCCGAAATACATTATAATATTTATCTTTGGAGAACTCAGAAATCCAATGGAGCAGAGAGAGTACCTGAAACAAAACATAGTAATGTCATATACAAAGTTACATCTGAGGATGCTATGTTCAATTTACTGGAACATTAGCTCCTTTACAATATTTGATTACATCATATGATACGGGTATAGGACCACGTATATTACAAAGGTGGAGTGAAGCCACAATATACAATAATGATGAGTCTTCAAAGATATGGAAGCTATGTAGATAAATCAAACATAATCTTGCGCAACTTAGTCCATATGTGAGAGACTAAGGTCTTCATAAAGGATCCCAAAGAACCAGTACAATCCAAGCCATGTGAATAAGGGTAAGCTAAAGTCGAACATGGAAAGGATTCAACAGTTTGTCAACCAATAAGGAATAATTGACAACTGAAGCAAAGGAATTCACCAATGATGAAAGTGAATCCTGAGGTATGATCGTCAAAACTCTAGGTCTTCGTCATCAGGAAGTACTGAAATGGAACCATGCTATGATAAGGAAGGCAACATATCCTCCAATGGATCACAAGAGTGACTAGGAACTGGGCAAAAGAAGGGAGACACAAATAGATAATAGATAAAACAATGATGGAATCAGGTTATAGATCAGATATTGGGTAAATTCCTTGAACAGTGAGCACAACACAGAGATGACCCAAGGCAGCATACAATAGATAGATAGAACAACTAGACTTATCTGTCATGTAGGAGACATGATCAGATTCCCCAGGATAATGGACAAGAGGAGGAGTAAGAAACTCAAAGTGATAGCTGAACACAAGTGTATACTGAAACATGGATATTGGAAAACAAAGAGTGTGACATGCTGCCATTACTAAAAACAAGAGAAAACTTATTCCTTACCTTCCCTGTTAAATTTTAACAAGTCCAGGAAAGTAAACTCGGTTCCCTCTTCATTTTTTAACAAGCTTGAAGAGATGGGAAAATAATGCTTGATACACTGATTCATGGATTTAATGATCCCAAACTAGTACATGCTCAGCCAGTATTTTCACATTTAGAGAGTCTGAAAATGCCAAAGAAGACTCTAGGGGGGTCCTTTTTCATCCAATTTAGTCTCCTGAGGCTGAAAAAGTATAAAACAAACCACAGAAGAACTCTCTTAACTTCCGAAGAAGAAAAGGTGAACCTTTTTCGTACTTAGTCAGGGAGGTCCGAAAAAGGTTAAATTACCACCTACCCAACGCTCCTTCTAGAACAGCATAGAATAGCTTGAGTTTTACGAGTGTGAAGGAAAGCAAGATCACTTGGAAAGATCCATTTGGTTACGAGAAATGGGGCTTACAACAATAAACTTGTTGCTTTGTTCTTTAGTGTTTAACGAGCATGAAAATGACACAAAGTACACTTAGAATATTTTTCATGTTTGGGTCCAGAGCACGAAAAAGAGAAAACTAAGCTCAAATCGGGTGTTCCTTTTCCATAAATTTAGTCCCTCAGGTCCGGAAAAGTGATAAACCTATACCTAAGAATACTCTTCTCAATTCAAAAGAAAAGAGAGTGATCCTTTCTTGTATTATTCCGCATGGTCCGAAAAAGAGATAACCTACCACCAATGCAGATGCCCGTTCACATATTCTTAACGAGCTTGAACGAATGAGATAACTTGGCAGTCAAGTCTGTTTTGAAGGAGTTAGACCTAGGCCTAAAGAAACTCCATAAGGTCTGGGAGTCCTATAAAGGGATAGCTTGTAAAAAGAGATTCAGAAGAAGCTCTATTTGGCGTGAAAAATAGCTATGAGGAAACCCCTAGGCCTGAAACAGTGATGGTATGAGTACCAAAGAATGAAAAGGGCATAAAAAGATGATACTCATGAAATAAGGACCCTAGCCACAGAAGAAAAATGGTAGAGACAAGGGACTAATGGCTTAGAATACCATAGTCCGTGGCAAAACGTTGAATACTAAGGTTAATGTGGAGTGATAAGAGCAAAACCACCCTATAGAAGCATCAACACTTTGTAAAAGTTGGTAAACCTGTTCCAAGGCACAAAGAGGGTGATATTAGTTAATTGACATTTCAAACTATATAAAAAGACCCACTTTACGAAATATTATTTCTATAAATAGTTTGAAAATTAAAACATTTCTCACCATTTGAACTTTTTGAACCAAAAAGGAAAGTTTACCCTCTACCTTCGATCGATCACCGTGGACAATTGGACCGTCAGAATTGGAATCCATCAGCTTCAGGTAATTCTATACCCTGAACTCATCAATTTGATCTGAACAAATATTAACTTTAAAGGTGAATTCAGTATTTTGCATCATCCTAAATTATGGCAATGCACATTCGTGGGTTGCTAAGTGTAAGAGTCGCGAATACGCATTTCACTCACGGGTTTTTGAACAGGAGAGTCGCGAATGACTCGCGACTTGTCTAAGCAGACAGTCGCGAATGCTGCACTATAGGGCAAAAATTCAAAATTTATGCAAAAAATTTTAAATTATGATGAAATACTGAACCAAATTATGTGTATTTTCCAGGAAAAATATGGTGCTGGAGTGGAGGGAAAGAGAGCATGAAATAATGGATCATACGGCGCTCCAAAGCGTGCCCACAATACACGCATTGAGGACTTGTGGGCTGCTGAAGTTCTTTTGTACATTGCCCATGCGGGAAAATGTCCGCTTACTAGAATTCATGGTCAATTACTGGGATCATGACATGGGGATGTTCAGTCTTCAAGGTGAGACCTTAGAGCTTACCGTGGAAGATATATATTTTATAACCGGGTTGTCACAACGGGGGGCACCGATGAATTTGGAGGGAACTGGCAGGGGTGGGGACCCCTTGAGTGTCCAAAACTATGTTGACATGTTCTGTACACCAGGTACACAAAAGAAGGGCAGCAGTGTTATTATTGCAGACATCCAGGATTTCACACTCCAGGTACTAGCTAGTACTATTGTGAGACTTTCAGGATCATCAGGGTTACATATGGCCACCAGGAATCAAATGAGGGTGGCAGTTGATTGCTTTAGAGGTGCTCTCTATGATTGGTGCTCGGGAGTGCTCCCCATCATGAAGAGGCAACTATCCGACTGTAGGAGACGAAGACGCAAGAATTTTGGCTATGCCAGCATACTAGTAGCATTCTTCGAGAGAGAGTACCAGCGATGAGCCCTGCGATACCACTACAGGTCAGACATCCCCGTCAGCCGAGGCTGAGCCAGTGGGGAGACATATTCCTCCGCCAAGGAGGAGGAGACATAGTACATAGTGTTTACGATGATGACCTTTATATATGGTGGGAACGACAGCTGCTGGCGTTGGAGTAGTTTCCATACGTTGGGATGGATTTCTGAGGTGATCCCGACCTTGTCCTCCCTCCAGAAGGAATATGGGGCGAGATGGGTAAGTGATTTTTTATTTTTTTATCATTTTCAAATTTTTATGAATTTTCAAATGATAGAATATATACATATGTACAAGTCTTAATCCTATTCATGTCTCAAAATGCAGATATTGGACCAGTCCGCCCTGAAGGGCACCCACGTTTGTTCGTGCGTCCGGTTGTAGCAGGAGACCCAGGATTGGTCCGAGTACTAGAGGGGAAGCTGGCCAGGCTGACCCAGCGAGTACCTACGATACGGATTGAGCATATACCTATAGCCATGCAAGAGTTTGTGGTCGGGGTTCCACCGGTTTGGTTATGTCTGTTCAGGCGAGTAGCTAGAGCAGTACTTGTATATAGAGATGCGGTGGAGGCTTCCGAGGCCGAGGAGGCTGAGGAAGCCAGGGTGCCTAGAGATCATGGGGACCAAGGTGGTCCCAGTGGCCAGGGTGGCCAGGCATAGTTCTAGAGCATTTTGATGGATGATGATCCACATTTTGTATATTTTGTATATGACGGGATCTACGGATCAGACTCGATCTATCTACAAACAGATATTTTACACACACACACACACACACACACACATATATATATATATATATATAGTTTTGGTTGTCGGCTTATTTACAAGTGTTCTTTACATGTTTGTTGTATATTTTATGAAATGTCTGTGAGATGCCAATCCAAAATATAATTAGCATATGCATCAGTTAATGAATTTTGATTACGTGGAATATGATTGAAAGTAATAACTTCAAAATGTCTTTCCAATAAACGAATTTGCATAAACTGATGTAACAAGATAGGATTTCGTACCTGATAAGCTAGCTGGGAAACTACCAACTAAGAATCCAAATGGACTTCAAGCTGGGTAATGCCACGTGACAAAGCATCCCAGAGGAGCTCAATAGCAGCCCTATACTTAGCAACATTATTAGAAGCAGGACCTAGACAAGCGCCACCAGCGGCAACAAGCTGTCCTGTGGGAGAATAGATAACCCATGATGCTGAAGCTAGGTTACAAGTGTGACGATTGGCGCCATCAGCGAAACCTACATACATTTCGGATGACATCTGCAACAACCAGCAGATAATGTAAAAAACAAAACTGACAACCTATTGTACATAAAATACATACAATAAAAATACAAGAAAAAGTGCTAAGCCTAAGCATAGTAATTCTTCAGGTAGAGCCCATTTCTAGGCTCAGGAAGCTTATTCCCATCATAATCCACTAATTCATATGCGCCTTTACTCAATACTTTCAACACGACATAGGGTCCTAACCACATAGCCTTGAATTTTCCTGCCCCCAAGGGTTCTTTATCTTTGTCCCAAAGCAAGACAAGTTCCCCTTCAGAGAAAACCCTAGGTTTGATCGTTTTATCATATTGAGATTTAACCCTATTTTTATGAGCCTGATTGGTAGTCAACGCATCTCTACGTTGCTCATCAAGGTGTTCTAGATGTACTAGACGTTCTTCAATCTCAGTCGTATCAAGTAACACATGAATGGCTATCTTCAAAGACAGGATTTCGCATTCAATCGGAGTAACTTCTTCCACCCCGTGAACGAGTTGGAAAGGTGAATAACCCATGGCAGTCTTAACGTTAGTTCTGTAAGCCCAAAGAGCAGGATATAACATGATGTTCCAATTAGAGCAGGCTGCATCAATTGTTCGTTTAAGGATAGTTTTCAAAGTCTTGTTTACAACCTCAACCTGACCATTTGCTTGCGGATAGTATGGAGAAGAGTGTTCATGTCTAAATCCGAGCATTGTAGTCAGTTCCGTCATCATATTATTTTGAAAATGACTGCCATGGTTAGTGACAATCACTTTGGGAATACCAAACCTTGCAATAATTTGATTGAAAACAAAGAAAGTTGTTGTTTCCCCGTTGTCTTTGAAAGTAGGCATTGCCTCTGCCCATTTCGTAAAATAGTCAACAGCGACAATGATGTATTTATGCCCCCCAGCCGAGACTGGGTTGCATGTCACATAATCGATCCCCCATTTCATGAAGGGGCCTACCGAGACAACAGGAAATAATGGAGCAAGATGCGACCGCATTTTTTGGGTGTAAAGCTGACACAGATGACAGTGCTTCATGGCTTCCACACAATCCTTGAAGATCGTGGGCCAGAAATATCTAGTATGCAATATCTTCTGGGCTGTTGCTAACCTAGATAAATGACCCCCACATGCTCCGCTATGGGAATCATTTAGGACAATTTCCGCATCCTTGTGAGTAAGGCAGTGACGCAATATGGAATCCACCCCTTGTCGATATAATGTATCTCCTAAAATGAGGTAGTTCTTGGCATGAAGGCATAACTTACGTCGTTCCTCCCTAGAGTAAGCGGCAGGATACTTCAAAGTCTGTAGATATATAAGAATATCCCCATACCAAGGATCATAGGTGGATATGAGGAAGATGTGCTCATTTGGGAATGAGTCATCCTCCACCACTAAATTTTCTTCGGTGGGAAATTATGCTATTAGCTTAGCAAAAACTAAGGACTTTTTAGACTTAGCGGATTGGAAATCCAAGTCAAACTCCTGGAGAATGACTATCCATTTGTTGAATTTTCCCCCAACAATCTGTCGGGATAAAACATATTGGAATGGATTCACATCCGCTACTACTGTGGTGGTCCTCAGTAAAATGTAGTGGCACAACCTCTGCACAGCATAAACAGCTGCTAAGGCTAACTTCTCGACGTGGGAGTATCTAAGCTCAGGTCCGGCCAAAGCACGGCTAAGATAATAAACGACATGCTCAACGAGCTTATCGTCCTCCTGAACTAGCACTACCTCAATGGTCGACTCCGACGCGGCCAGATATAATATAAAATCCCTAGAATAATCTGGTGGACATAATAAAGGAGTCGACAGCAAATCTTTTTTCAATGCCTCGAACGCAAGTTGTGTGGTTTCATCCCATACAAAAGGAGTGTCTTGTTTGAGAAAGTGCATGAAACCTTTAGTGATCTTGGCATAATTAACGATAAAACGTCGAAGAAAGTTGGACTTTCCTTGCAGGCTTTGAAGTTGCCTGAGAGAACGAGGAGGAGGAAGATTTACAATGGCCTCAACTTTCAATGGATCCACCTGGATGCCTCTTCTAGATATGATGAATCCGAGTAATCTTACTGACTCGACACAGAAAACACACTTGTGGGGATTCAAGCGAATTTTATAGTATCTGCATCTTTCAAAAATCAACCTCAAATGATCTGGATGTTGGACTCTCTTACGGGAATGTTCAAGTAGATCATCAAGGTACAGTTCGACAATGGCTTTTATGTCGTGAAAAGCAAAGTTCATGGCTCGTTGAAAGGTAGCCCCAGCATTTTTCAATCCAAAGGGCATTTTTCTATACGCGAATGTACCACAAGGGCAAATGAAAGCAGTTTTATGTTGGTCTTTCAGTTTGATTTGGATTTGATTGTAGCCAGAGAAACCATCCATAAAAGAAAACACCTCACTCCCCGCACATGCATCTATGATCTGGTCAATGAATGGTGTGGGGTAATTGTCCTTAGGACAAAATTTATTGAGGTCTCTAAAGTCTGTACAAACACGAATAGTCCCTTGCTTTTTATCAACAGGAACAGGGTTAGACACCCATTCAATCAAAGCTATGGGATATATAAAACCAGCTTTCAAGAGATTTTCAACTTCTGCCTTCACATCCGCCGCTTTACGTGGGTTCACGGGTCTCAATTTCTGTCGAACTGGCTTGGCATCAGGATAGGTTCGTATTTCATGTTGGACAATAGATGGATCAATGCCTGGCATCTCCTCATATGAACAGGCAAAGATATCATGGAATTCCTTGAAAAGGGCAGTGTAGATGGAAATATCCTCCGAAGAGCAGTTTGCACCTATATAGATGTTGTCCATGACATCTGGGTTCACAGATTTATTGATGGGTATAGTAGCGGAAATGTTTGCCATATTCCCCTCAGTAAACCCCCCTTCCCTAGGTAAAGAGTTGATAGGTACCTCAATATCATCTGACAGTCTCACTTTAAACTCTTGGTTTTCTATCTTTCTTAGATCTGGAAGAAAATAGGATCGATGATGAAGATCCTCACAAATATTATCACGTCCACTCATGGCTTCCAGAATGGCTTCATCAGAAGGTAAAACTATATCTAAGCAATCTATGGAATGTGAAGATTTTTCTGCCCATGCGGGCAAATAGACTTCTTCCAGATCATCTGAGACTGATAGAGGATCTGGAATGGGAGCAACAGTGGCTTCAGTGATGGCTTGATAAGCTACCTCCACTACCAATAAGGATCAGTCCTATCGATAACCGTAGCGATGGACTTCCCCACAGTAGTATAACCAATGTAGTTCACCGGGGCTGGAAGATCGAATGTGCCCATTAATGATGCATACATTCCAGCCCCCAAGCTCTGTGCAGCAGGTTTGGCCTGATCAACCAATGGCACAGTGGAATCCTTAGACTCTAAAACGCCTTTTCGGGTAAAATCAAGTTGGTCAACAATAACCAACTTGCCCTCATGTGGAAAAACCACGACACGAAGAACAACCGATGCAACAGCAGACATTGCATAAGTCCAATTCCTTCCCAGAAGCAAATTGTAGTCCAAGGGAGCATCAATCACTTCAACTTCAATAGACACTGCTTTGCCTGCTAACTTAATCTCAAAAGCTGGTAGAATACCATGAGGACGGAAGGATCTTCCATCAAAAGCAGTAAGTAAAGTGTTTGATGGGACCAGCTCTGGGGATCCAAGAGCTTTCCAGCAGGCCAAGGACATAACACATGTAGAGGCTCCCTCATCAACAACTGCCCTTCCAATGGTCTTACCACCATGGACGACATCTATTGATAAGGCTACATGGTAAGGCAGGATAATTTTGACATCAGACAGATTGAATTTCTCCATGAGACTCGAAGAATCCATGGTACCTAAAGCTGCTAAGAGAGCATCCCACTGGGAAGGACAACTCTGTAACACCTCTAAAGCTGACATTGCACACGAGGTTTGAGCTAAATCTTCAACCACAGAGTAGTTTGAAGCAGCCCTAGCATTGGGGTTATGCAAGGTCTTCTTGAAAACACCTTTTGGTATCTTCGGCATAGTTTCGGCAGGCTTCTCTATTGTGAGAGGGTTGGAAGGTTCACCTACAGCTTTACCCTTCTCAAGAGTCTCGTTCTCATAGTTTTTGTTCCTGGTTTGCAACAAAGTCGAAGATCGAACCATGTTGTTATAATTAGGGTCAGGGGCAGTTTGAGTGCCCCCTGCTACATTAGAAGCTGAAGTAGAGTTCTGTCCTTGGGGAAACAGGTCCTTTAGGATAGCCGGTTGTTGAGCTTTGAGCAGCTTCTGGGCTTGATCCATAAGGGGACAAAGGTGAGTAAGGTGGTCCTCTTGGCACAACTTACAAGGGAACTTGACCTTCTTCTTTTATTTTTTTCCCCCATCAGCATTGTTCGCGGGCTTTGGCTTGTTGTGGTTTCCCTCTCCTTTCTTACCTTTCTTTTTCTTGCCGCCAGGATGCTGATTGCCCTTCTGAGAGGTTTGAGCAAAGACATTTGCATTCTGGGGAGAGAGGGAATCCTTTGCTGCCTCCACCGTAGAATGTTTGACAGACAATTGGTGAAGTTGTTTAGTCAAAGACTCTACAGTGGGAGTGTTAACGGACCCAACCACACCATTGGCATGGGTTCCAAGATTAGGCTTCTCCGCTTCGTGCGAAGGCCTCGGTGCCTCGGGGATGATCTCATATAAGATCCCATACTGTGAATAAATCAAATCTAAATACTGGGCCCTGAGTGTGGCTTCTTCCTCATTCGTTACTATTGATGTGGAAACATCCTTAGATATGTATGGCAACAGTGATTTAAGGAACCATTCTAATAGAAACTCAGGAGGAATGGTGGCTTTGATAAGACTCTTTCGCCTCCTCCACTCTTGGATATGATCCAAGATGTGGGTAGCCTTGTTTTTTCTAAAAGTAGACAACAAGTCCGTTCCGAAATCGTATCGAACCGGAAGCTAAAAGTGGCTAAGGAAAGTTGTAGCCAAATCCCAGAAACTACTAAAGGCAGCAGAAGGAAATTCAATATACCATTTTGCAGCCATACCTATTAAGGTCCTCTGGAATAGTATCAATCTAATTGAATCCTCATTCAAGGAATTGGAAGGACACCATAAGTGAAAAGTGGTGGCATGTTCCCCAGGATATTCACCAGCTTTACCTTCGAACTTAGGGATGTCTGATGGCAATTTGGTGGGAACAGGTGGCCACAAGGGGTCATGCCTCACTGGTTCATTCATCAATTTTGACAAGTCTGGCAAGTTTAAAGTTGCCAGGAAAGGAATTTTGGGCCTAACCGGGGTAGTAAATGTGCCAACTTGGGGATTTGAGGGACCTGCCCCCGAATGCCCATGATTAAAAGTGGGGTTTCCCCCAACCACCGGTTGTGAAGTGGGAAGGTTGCTTTGAAACGGATTCCATCCGTAAGCCACAGGATTTTGTGTGGGAGGTGTAGTGTAAGTGGTTCGGGCCATACCCATAGAAGCAGGGGTCTAAAAGACTGGAGCAGGCATCCCTCTGCTAAACAACGAAAAGGGAGAGCTCGTGTATGGGACCGAAATAGGGGTTTGGAAGCTCTTCCCGTAAGAGGTGTTGCTCCCGAAATGCACTCCTACATATGAAGGAGATGGACCTACGTATGGACTGGATGGGGGAATGTGCCCCCCATTCCAAGGGTATCCTTGAACAAATGCTGAGGATCCAACCGGACCACTCTGGGTAGTGTAAGGAAAGGAAGAAGGAATGGTAGGTATACTGGGGATCCCAGCAACCGTGTCACCAGAAGTACCTCCTATGTTGGAGTGAACCGGTGGTTGAACCACCCGGCTCGCTGGAGTTAGAGGTGTAGAAGGAAAACTAGATCTAGGGGCACTTACCGGGGGAGGTAGTACCCCTTCAACCGGAAGGGTTGAGGAAAACACAAAAGAAATTTCTTCCGCAGAAGACATGACTCTACCCACAGGGACACCTAGCACTGGTGAATCAAATGGTCTAACCTGGACGATCACAGGATCGTTTAAATCAGTCAAGGGGGAGTTAAAATTTCTTGCAAACTCGTCAGTCTGCAATTCTTCTATCTCGACTGTATCAATATTAAAGAGGTTAGAAATGAGTTCTGGTTCACCAAGAACCTCACTTATTCCTACAGGTTCAAATGAACCCTCTTTGTCTAATCTCCGCCTTTGAGGTAAAGGTGGAGGCTCCAATGCAGTGATAGGAGGAAGGTTTCTCAACCTTCTTGACCTTCTAATAGGTTGGTCCTCCAGAATTAAAAATTTAACTAATCACACCCTAAGGCCAACTAAACACAGGAAAAACCACAGAGCATACACTAAAAATTCCTAAAGTCTCAAGCAATCAAACCAGGGTAAAAGATATACTTTCCCAAAGAAAGCTGATGAACAATTACTTGGTGTCCTTGAAGTGGTTCTTAGGCACAAGCGGAGGAATCAACCACCGCCCTCCTACACTTTCAACAAGGGTTACCTTCCAAGCCCGTCCAAGGTGAACCAGAAATAACCTTTCGGTTTACCTACGTATGAACCCTAAAAAGACAAGAGACTAAAGGCTACCTTGGCAATATCAACAGTCTGGGGGGACAGTCGTCAGCCGAACTCGTACACATGGGCAGGGTAGCTGAGCCCAAAACTCTGTCTAGGACAGAATCCCCAAATGTGTAAAATTCCTGGGTTACGCTTTGACAAGGATTCAGAGGGTTATCTCCTCTGTCCAAGCCTCCACGCGGCCTAGTGCTTAACTCCCGTTTGAGAGGAGCTTCCCAGATACAGTGATAAAGTCAAGTATTTACCTAAAGAAAGGTCCACTACGTCTGAGTTTATAACTTGTGGGAAGTTTACACTCCCTAGCCCACAACTCTAGCCTAAGCTAGTAGGTGAAAGGCCCCTAAAAATAAAACTTACTAGTAAATTTTAATTTATACGTTTATTTTAGAGGGCTGTTCTTTACTCAAGAGGTAATGGAGTGATATACTATATGGTGTTTTGAATCAAACAAGAAACAAATGAAAGTAAAGGTGTATTCAAAGCAAACTACTACTATAAAATAAACTTCTTTTCATTTTCTTGCAAATATGTATTGATGAACTAAATGAAACAATAAGAGAAACTAAGCCTATGTTTTTGTAAATTTTGAGATTATATTTTTAAATTGAAACAAACACTACTTATGCAAAATCACAATGCAAAAGGTTAAGTATGTTTTCTTTTCACGTTTAAAAATGCTCAAAAATATACTATGCATCTACAATGCACTCTACTTGAGTAAACTTGAAACCTATAAACTGTATAAAAGCCACAAACTAAAGCAAACAGGCAGACAGAACCAACAGACAACCACTAAAGGAAGGCTAGGAACCCTAGCTTGGGTGCAAACAATGATAAGAATCACTGCAGACTTACAAAGGCAAGTGACAACCAGCCACTGTCAGAAGACAGACTGGAAAAACAGAGCCCAAGACCCTGATCACTGATTTGGACCAAGACACTTTAACCCACAACCCAAAATAGGCCAAAACACTTTAGTATGCAAGCAGTAAACAAACCAAGCAAAAAGACTCAAGAGCTTGCGAAAAATCAAAGAAATGTGATCACCAACAGTATTCAGACCCACTACACAGCATTCTTAAAGAAATACCACTCAGAAATAGGGACGAAACAAAGAAAAGAACAAGCAAAACTTATCTTAAAAATCCCCACTTCCAGGAGTATTTGCGACTGTCACTAAGAGCAACTCGCGAGTGACTCGCGACTGTCTAGTATTACAACTCGCGAATGCAGACCAGTATTCACGACTGTCTAGAAAGACAACCCGCGAATGGGTATAATTTTTTTCTCAAAAAATCAAGAAAAAACCCTAGACTTTCAAATGTTGAAGCAAATAAGAACCAGGATAAAAATCACAAATAGACTCACAAGCAAAACTGGTTAGGAGGACAGAAAACAACCTACAGCAGTCCGGGTTCCCCAGTGGAGTCACCAGTTCTGTTGTATAGGATTATACACCTAATAACCTAAGGTCTGGGGTTACCAACATACTCAACTACTTCCAGACAATTGACTTCTAAAGTACAGAATAAGAAATAGGAAGATTAAAAGGACTTACTTGTTAAATGAAGGTCGATCCTTGCTAATCTTCTTCCTCTCTGTTCCACTTCCAAAGTCTTCAAGATTGCTCCTCTTTCACCTATCAAGAAACACTTTTCCAGATACAAGATGATTCATATATGTATAAGCAGGTTAGATAAATCACATATAAGATGCTTAAGCATAAACATTTATCAAACCAATACACATGAAACACATATGGAAGAAGTAATCTCTTTATTATCAATAATGGAAAGAGTTCAGATACAACCCAACGCCTGAGACAAGGACTCCTCTGCTACCAAAGGATTCTGAGTTCCACTACTACAAAGACTTCTGTATAAACTCCACCAGCATAACTTTGCTCTCCAAGTGTAAGTAACCAACACCCTCCCCAAGGCCTGTATTTATATGTGTGAAATAAGGCAGTTCTCGAAGCTTAGGGAAGTTGTAGCAGTTAAGGAAATTAAGTTAAATGGATTAACTAATCTCCCATTAGTGCGTGTTTTAATGTTTAAATGTGAAGATACACATTCGTGGGTCTGTAGTAGAGCAACCCGCGAATGATTCGCGACTATGTATAAGCGCAACCCGCGAATACATGGATTCGCAACTTGCTACAAAGGAGACTTGCGAATGATGCGCGAGTTGTCTATAAAGAGAGTCACAAATACATCTCAACATGGCAAAAATGGCAAAATGACTAGCTGGATGAAGGAAGCATGTATTTCATGACAAGCCAATCTATAGTGTTTTGGGCAAACCTCTATCCATAAGTGTCCTTTTGTGTGCCAACATGAGGGATGTCGGCACTCGGACGGAGAGGTGCCATTCGGGTGTATAACAAGTAATACAATGGTGTTACAATAAGTAGAATTCAAATCATGTGGATAAGATTTGAATCTACCAACTAAACCTGACTAAATAGATAACTCACTGTGTCTAAATGATTGCATGGAACTCACTAGTCTAACTGCTAATGTCTAAATCAATCTACAATCAATTAACAACTAGGGTAGGTGGAAAAAGGCGCCACTCTTCCTTAAATCATGCAAAGATGGCACTAGACTAACTGAAAGTGATCTAACCGATTATAACTGGAGCTTGACTCAACATAATTGCTTACCAACCATAACTAACTGATGGAGGTTGTTGATGGCACTCAATGTGGCTCCTAAATCATAGGGATTATTATCAGTTGCACCAATGGAACCAGTGGCACCAATGGAACAAATGGCACCAGTGGCACCAATATCATGGTGGAAAAAAAAATTCAGTAAGGTGATAAATAAACTCTTGATCTAGGAAATAATATCAAATAGACTAAGTTGGTTAAAGGAGGATTCAATAATCCTAACACAAAATAGGGAGGCAGGGCGGTGCTAGGGAACGATGCAAGCCTGCAAGGAAGTCTTAGCCTCCTTCCAGTAGTGGCTGGAGTATAAGGGTGTTGTAGCATACTTATCTGTTGGTGTACGTATAAAAATCTAGGGTATTGGTGCATCCTTTTTTGTTGGAGCATGTAGAAAATAGGGTATTGGTGCATCCTTTTTGTAGTAGAAGAAATACAATTTTGTAAAAATCATCTTATTAATGATTTTTATTTTTTGGTTTTCTCTTTGAGGTTTCCACGATAAAATTATGTGTCCTAATTTTTTTGATTCATTTTTTACCTTATACTAATTGTTTTAATAAAGGGAAAATAAGGAAATATTGATTCACCCCCCCGCCCCACTCTTAGTATTGCTGGATAAACCTACAATAAGGGTATGGACTAATACTTGGAATATTCAAAATCAAAGTTATTATATCAATACATTTTTATAAATTATCATGTATTTATTAAATCATCTACCTTTATTTTCATGTTCATAAGGTTTATGTACCCAACACAATTTTTTTTTGTCATCAGTGCTCCTCTTTGGCATGGGAACACCAATGCTCAATATAGGCTAAGGTGCACCAACGATCATCCTTAGTAAAAGTGCATTGATGCTTCTTTATTTTAGGTGCACTAGTGCTCCATTACCAGCAAGCACTAGTATGGTTTTGGCTAAAAAAGCATCGGTTATGTTTTTGGTGAAGGAACACCGGTGCATATTTGGTATAAGCGCACCGATGCATCTTTGGTATAAACAACTCAGTGCATCTTTATCAAAATCGCACCAGTGAATCATTGTCAGAAGTGCACTAGTGCATCTTTTGAAGAATTGCATCGGTTCATCTATGACAGAAGCATACCGATGCATCTTTGTAATAAACACAATCATGCATCTTTGTCAAAATCACACCGGCGTAACTTCCAGACAAGTGCACCGGTGAAAAAAAACCTCCACTAAAGCCTCCAGCCACAGAGTTTTTTAGTTACAATAAATTTTCATAAAATAATCCACTAAAAAATCTGATTCCATTGATGAACGTTGTAGCAGAGGGTTTTTTTTAAATTTTGACCAATCTTGTATCACTAAAAACCTTCCTTATAACCTTCTCTACAAGGTATTTCCTTGTACTAATTGTGGGTCACTAAGCCTAAAGAAAGGAGCATAACTCAACAAACATTGAAAGGTCCCATCATGACTGAATACACCTACCATGAGAGTCACCCCACCATGTGCTCTATGTGGTCAGCAAGACCATGTGAAAAACATGTACCCCACCTTAACAGAGCTTAGGAATTTACTTAAAACCCCTATTATCATGACACATATATCCCAACCTATCATAGGGGTCACATCTACCTCATATTTTTTGAACAATACTTCCAACTCCAAATCATTACGCGCTAATCATACGTGTTTGTTTTGCTTTCAATTTGCACATTACACACACTGTTAGGCCTGATATCCCTTGATTTTGGGATTCCTTGGATACCATTCTCATAAACCTCCCTATTTTTTAAATTCTTCCACCTCAACCAAAACAAACCACTTCTATCAATGTTGTCACTACATCAATAGAAACAATGGTTGCTTCTAACCCTAAAATGTTCATCTAAGTGACAACTACCCCTAATACACCTATGCCACAACTAGTACATATTGAACCAAAAGCATAACATGATCGATGTACATACTATGGGAAGCATGCCCATATGATACCCATCCAGCATAGCACATACATATGAATCCATACTTTTCTAGTAGCTTGAGAACACAAGCCTATACATGCCATGATATCATGCCCATGTCGATCATGTGGTGATACTTCCCACTATTGATTTTAGTGTCCCATATTACACATTGAATATGAAGTCCTCTTAGAGCATTTGTGTTTAAAATATCAACTTATCCACCTTAGGGTGAACCCACAAGAATCACCCATAAAATAATGGTTCCCCCCTTAGTGGATACCATTAAGAGTGTATCCTCCATGGTCAAACTACTCACAAATGAAAATTCATCCTACTCTTACAAGGACCAAAATCCACCACATCCTTTAGATAATTATCCACCATGGGAGCCTCACCTTCATTGAGTGCATGTCCATGCACCTAATTCTAATACCACTTATATATGACTCATCGTCTCAAAACAAGGAGGACCCTATCAGTGCATTAATTAAATCACTTTTTTCCTTTTGCCTTTCAAAATAACAATGTCACATGTTATGTTTTCAATCCCATTGGTGGAAAAATAAAATTCCCATTTGTTTACAATTTAGAGGACCAACTTCCCTAACAACTACAGTTTCTTTACATACGGCGCAATTCACTGGTCAAAGAATTTAGATCAACTTCTTGAGCCATTTATACCCACCACCAAAATTTATACCTTAATGGTATATTTTTCTTGGGGACACTCACTAATAACCAAGCAAAATATGATATTCTTATTAGTCTCTTAACCAATGCAATCCATATCATCATCACCCATTTGTATGTGCACTTAGATTCCCAGCTAGTCTTGTAGATGAACAATTTGTTATGTGTCCTTAATATGCTCCTCTTTTACAAGTTCTTGCAAGTGTTCCTTCCCATATGACAGTTTGAAACCATTACATTTACACATGTCCCAAGGAAAACCAATGCATTCGCCTACTCTATCACCAACAAGGTGTTGAACTAATACTTAATGCATCAATTGTCTACCTAACCTATGTGAACATACAAATCATATATATGTATATGTACTATTGAAAATCATACAAATCATGTGTAAGTACATACACAAACATCCTATCACATCAATACCTATCACATAGAGACATCATATAAACATGAAAAACATGAAACCTGCCTCATCACGACTTATACAAAATGAATCACCATCCTTACAGGGGATACATCATAAAACCTCCTCCCACATTAAAGGAAATTTCAACTCAAAATGGGCCTTTTAAACCTCATTCAAATTCCATATCATCGTGTGTTAGCCAATGAAATTGCTTTAAATTTGAAATACCATATAGGCCTTAAACACGTTTTTAATATAAATTTGGGAATAGGTATCATAAAAAGAATTACTTTTTTTGTTCGTATTTTCGACATATCTCCTTATGTTTTTACTCAAATTTTGATCGGTAGAGCTCGTTGGATGCAGAATTAAATTCCACATCCAATGAGTACCCACTTGGCATACTTTGGATGGACCTTTCTACCCCAAAAACAAGAAATACCTAAAAATGTGATGATGACATCATCATCATCACCATCACCTAACATCATCATCACTTTTTTTCAGTTATTTCTAGTTTTTTGGGTAGTGGGGTCTATCAAAAGTATGCCGAGTGGGTACTCGTTGGATGTAGAATTTAATTCTACATACAATGAGCTCTCCTCATCAAAATTTGAGTAAAAACATAGGGAGATATGTCGAAAATACGAACAAAAATGTAGTTTTTTTCTTTTCTTCCTCCAAAATTAATAAATATTATTTATTATTTTAACAATTATTTTATTATTTTCCTTAGGAGGCCCATTTTGAGTTGAAATTTCCTCTAATGTGGGAACCATTAATCACATATACAAAACTGGGCCCTCATCCCTATACAGGATGTTCTTAGGTTGCTCCATAGGAAGCTAGATTATAGAGGCACTAAGATACATTACGGTCCCATGGCCTCACCCCTCGCTCCCAATACAACCCCTAGATCTGGTCCTTGAGTTAGTCCTAATCTTAGTCATGGTCTTTACCTATAAGGAGGACCCTTCTTAGATCAATGAGAGACAAATAGCATGACATGCTACCAGAAGTTGGAAAGTCAATGTCACTACCCTCATCATCTAGATCAGTTATACCTCAATCATCGATCCCCACTTTAAGAAATGCTCAGCAACCTCTGAAAATTGGCTACGGTAGACACAAATTCATTTGCACCATATTCTCCCCCAACAACTTTAGTCTCTCCACTAGATGATCGAATAACTCCTCTTAGCTCTATACTTTTCTTGTTGTTAGTGATGTGCCCATCAAACAGGTCACATCGATCCCACATATGCATCACAAAAAATATGCCGAAATCAATACAAAATATACATAAAGTATGTGCATAATAATAACATGTGTATGAACATATGTAATCAAAAAAAATAAGCATACCTATGGCATCCTAGTCATGGAGCAACAGTGGCAACTCCATCTCCCCTGTATATTAATCTATGGCACTCCATGGATACCGCTCCATTGTACATATCCACTTCTACCACACATCCAAAATTAGATTCATATAGATATGCCCAACGTCCCGCCCACCATGCTAAGGAATCATCTCCCCCTTTACATCATCTGAGGCTCCCATGGACCCCTCACCAGTACCATAACTAGCAGTCTCAGGGAAGGATATATTTCAAAATGATAGTAGCATATCACACTCCTATGTCGAGATATTGTATCATTGTGCCCTCCTCGAGCATGTGTTAGTTTCTCCATCAAGGTCTTAGATAACATCAACTTCCACACTACTAGGTGACCCACTATCATCCTCTCCACTAGAAATTTCTACCCTCGGTCACTCGATGTGGATTAGACACCCCCCGATACCCTCGACACTATGAACACCACCACTTGAATCGAGATACTGATAAGGTGGCTCACCAAAACGTGTCCCAAGCTCCATGTTCCCTTATCACCACAACAGTTTTGGTCCACAAGCCCCTCGATTGTGTGGCCCCATCCCATAGTTTTTTTGGTTGTCTTCCATACCCCAATGACTAGATAATATAGTTAGGAAATAGATGTCCCAAACAGTTATCCACAAGCCCTCACCACCCACATGAAACAATGACATGTCTAGATCCCATATCCATATAATGTAGTGTAGTAAATAATTTTTTGATCAAAGACAAGGACACCTAAAAAACTTCAGGTGCCCCACATCTTGCAGTGTCTACATTTTCATGAGATCAAAATCCACCTAATCCACCATCTCATCGTAATGGAGCTCATGCCATTCAATGTATGTGATCTCTCCCACCTACTAGCACTTGCTATCTCTTAAGGTCAAACATCAAAGTGGATATTTTCAAGGATATATAAAAAACCCTTTATGGCACGATTTTTCTTTGAAGACCTATGCATATCATGCACTACCAACACATGTTAGTCACACTGTATACAAATATACCAAGGACAACTATGCAACCCATTTTGCATGGTATGTGCCTAGTTCAGCTGCACAACCGGCATGAATATACCACAGACAATCGCATTGAACCAATATGTGACCAAAGCATAGTGGATATTTTTAAGGATACATAAAAATACCTTTACTGTACAAGTTTTATTTGAATGCCTATGCAGATCATACACTACCAATACATGTTAGTCACACTCTATACAAATATACCAAGGACCACTATGCAACCCATTTCACATGGTATGTTCCCAGTTCGGTCTCACAACTAGTGTGACTATACCATGGATAGCCCCATTGAACCAGTTTGCGACCAAACAACACACATCCTATGCCTCATGGATTCAATAATGCATTATCTCACATAATTGCATGCGATAATTTCAAATACCCATGCAGTTGGTTTTTATGCCTAAAAACTTACCATACAGGTAAATGGTTCCCCTAACCTTAAAACTACCCAGATAGAAATCAAGAGGATAAGGTTTAGGTTTACTTGGATCTCACTTCTTGGAAAATGAATACGTATATCTCTCTAAATCACCAAAAAATGTCCTTTGGATATCACAAATCACATGCTACAAATGATTTCAAAAATCAAGCCCCACCCTTATTTATAAAGAATTGGCCCCACTTTCAAACCTTCATCATGGCCAAATTGTAACTCAGTTTAATGGACTATTCACACCACTACGATCAACGAACTAATATATAAAAAGCAACACTCCTCACTCTTTGAACTAAAAAATGTAATTTGGCACCTATTTTTCTTGCAAACACCATAGGTGCGCCATGTTTTGTTCCTTATTTATGCATTGTCAATATCTTTGTCAAGTCATTTACTACACTTTGGTATTTGCACCATGTGCACAAGATTCCAACCAGAGCATGCTGATTTTATTTTTCCATGAACAATGGTGCAAGATTCCTATTACAAGTATCATTTCAAAATGGCATATAGGTGATGTCATCCCTCTTTTTACATTCGTTTACTAGTACTCCCACTAATCACCATAGGTTCTTAATTCCTAGTGATTATGTGCCATCAACATCATTTATGTGAATAGCATGTTACCTCCATGAGTGTGTGCACCTTTGAAAACCATGTCATAATTTGGAACCCCTACAGGTCCAAGGAATTTGACCCACTTTGGAAATATCAACCCATAGTTCCTCATTACAAAGGTGTGCATTTACTCCCCCACCTTTATCCATAGATGCCACTAATTTCTTCAGCACATGTTGCAATCTAGATTCAAAATTTCACATTCATACCCCCATGAGAAAATCAACATTTTCAATATCCCTTGTATCATAACCCTCGCAAAGACAACAATTCCCCCCCCCTCCCTCCAAAGATACCAATCCTATTAAGTTATTCCCGTAGGAAAAATCTACATGGAAATTATTCATGGGGAACCAAATAATATTTATGTACAAATGGTTCCCCAATCCACTCAAAACTATGAGAACCGCCCCATTCTTTTAGCAAAAACCCTCTAGTCTCCTTTGATCGATGTCTTCAAGTCTCAATCTCCATAGCATCTTTCATTTTGTGAGTCACCATTCCCTAGGTATTATGTCTCCAACAAAACCATTCATATATAGTTTATATCCCTCCATTACACTCTGTCCCTACCTTTTGAATAATGTTGTTGTTAGTTACTCCCCATGTTTACATCGATTAAAGGAAGTCATGAGCCCCATTCTTATCAACCAATATTGTGTCAGGTTAATTAATCTCACAGTTCGTTACAACGTGATATTGGTTCATAAGATAATACCCTGATATTATCATGCACTTCATCTCTCATTGACTTAAAATCACCATTTTCTAAGAGTTACAGTGGTTATAGTGGTACCTTGGGGTCCCTTTCAATCAAAATAAGGGATCTCTTCAAACTAAGTAGGAAAAGTAATTAGTGCTTCCTAACTTAGCAGACTCTCCTATGCTCAATGTCAACACATATGTCACATTACAGAGAGTCATAAATTTCAAATGTAGCAGTGTTCACATAATCATGGTAGAATTACATTTAGTATAATGAAGTCCCCCATTCAACAACTTCACTAGTATTCTAGTCCCCCACCCCCATGGGCTCTTCACAATCTTTAGCAATTTCACTTCTTTAGCACCAGTGACATCATTTCTATGACCATTTACTTCCACATGGATTGAAGCCAACTTCATCCATGTCCCAACATTTCTATGAGTTGACCCCTTGGTATTTTCATTTTGTAGCCACTTCGGCAGATCTTCATGAATATGGGTATACCCACCTCATTTGTATGAAACAAAATTACTTATTACTTATTCACCAACAATATTCTCCCATTGGAGGAATCTATCCATACACACATGCTTAGGATATTTCAATAACACCATAGAACAGAAAATAAATGGTGATTCATTATCAACCCTACAATACCCTCCAAACCTCATACACCAGGGGGAATTTGTTAATGAGTTTGATTTTGTGGTTTTCCCTTTGAGGTTTCCATGATAAAATTATGTGTCCTAACTTGTTTGATTCATTTTCTACCTTATACTAATTGTTTTAATAAAGGGAAAAGAAGGAGATATTGATCCCCCACCACTCTCAGTATTGTTGGATAAACCTATAATAAGGGTGTGAACTAATACTTGGAATATTCAAAATCAAAGTTATTATATCACTACATTTTAATAAAGTATCATGGATTTATTAAATCATCTACCTTTATTTGCATGTTCACAAGGTTTATGTACCCAATTTTTTTTTTGTCATCAATGCTCCTCTCTGGTATGAGAACACCAATTCTCACTATAGGCTAAGGTGCACGAACAATCATCCTTAGTAAAAGTGCGTTGATGCTTCTTTCCTATAGGTGCACTAGTGCTCCATTTCCAATATGCACTAGTGTAGTTTTGGCTAAAAAACATCAGTTATTTTTTGGGTGAAGGAACATCGATGCATATTTGGTATAAGAGCACTGACGCATCTTTGGTATAAATGCCTCATTACATCTTTGTCATAAGTGCATCGTTGCATCATTGTTAGAAGTGCAGTAGTGCATCTTTTGTAGAATTGCGGTGGTTCATCTATGACAAAAGAATATCGATGCATCTTTGACATAAACACACTCATACGTATTTGTCAAAAGCACATCGATGCAACTTTGATAGAAGAACAAGGGTGAAAAAAAACCTCCACTAAATCCTCCAGCCATTGATATTTTTTAGTTACAATAAATTTCCATAAAATAATCCACAAAAACATCCCATGCCATTGGTGAAGGTTGTAGCGGAGGTTTTTTTGAAAATTTTGACCAATCTTCTAACACTTAAAAACTTCAGTATAACCTTCTCTAGAAGGGATTGTCCTTGTACAAATCGTGGGTCACTAAGCCTAAAGAAAGGAGCATAAGTCAAAAAACATTGAAAGATCCCATCATGACTGATACACCCACCATGATAGTCACTCCACCAAGTGCTATATGTGGTCAGAAATACCATGTTAAAAACATGTGCCCCACCTTAATAGAGATAGGGAATTTACTTAAAACCCCTATTATAATGACACATGTATCCCAAGCTATCACAGGGATCACACCTACCTCATATTTTTTGAACAATACTGCCCAGTCCAAATCATTACACGCTAATCATGCGTGTTTGTTTTGTTTTCAATTTGCACATTACACACACCACTAGGCTTGATATCCCTTGATTTAGAGATTCCTCGGGGACAATTATCATAACCCTCCCTTTTGTTGAAATTCCTCCACCTCATCCAAAACAAACCACTTCAATCAATGTTGTCACTACATCAATAGAAACAATGGTTGTGTCTACCCCTGAAATGTTCATCTAAGCGACAAATACCCCTAATACACCTATGCCACAACTAATACATATTCAACCAGAAGAATAAAATGATCGATGTACATACTATGGGAAGCATAACCATATGATCCCCATCCAGCATAACACATACATAGGAAACCATACTTTTCTAGTAACTTCAGCACACAAGCCTATACGTGCCATGATATCATGCCCACGTCTATCATGTGGTGACAATTCCCACTATTGATTTTAGTGTCCCATCTTACACACTGAATGTGAAGTCCTCTTAGAGAATATGTGTTTAAAATATCAACTTATCCACCTTAGGGTGACCCCACAAGAATCACCCATAATGAAAAGTGTTCCCCCCTTAGTGGATACCATTAAGAGTGTATCCTCCATGGTCGGACTACTCACAAATGAAAATTCATCATAGTCTTATGAGGACCAAAATCCACCACATACTTTAGATAATTATCCACCAAGGGAAACTCACCTTCATTGAGTGCATGTCCATGCACCTAAGTCTCATACCACTTATATATGACTCATCATCTCAAAAAAAGTAGGACCCTATCAGTGCATTATTTAAATCACATTGTTCCTTTTCCCTTTCAAATTAACAATGTCACATGTTATGTTTTCAATCCCATTGGTGTAAAAATAAAAGTCTTGTTTGTTTACAATGTAGATGAACAACTTCCCTGACAACTACATTGTCTTTACAGATGGCGCAATTCCCTAGTCAAAGAATCTGGATCAGCTTTTTGATCCATTTATACCCACCACCAAAATTTATACCATAAAGGTATATTATTCTTGGGGACACTCATTAATAACCAAGCAAAATATGTTATTGTTATTAGTCTATTAACCAATGCAATCCATATCAACATTGCCCATTTATATGTGAACTTAGATTCCCAACTAGTCTCGTAGATGAACAATTTGTTTTGTTTCCTGAATCTGCTCCTCTTTTGCAAATTCTTGTAAGTGTTCCTTCCCATATGACAGTTTGAAACCATTACTTTTACACATGTCCCAAGGAACACCAATGCATTCACCGACTCTATCACCAACAAGGTGTTGAACTAACACTTAATGCATTGACTGTCTACCTAATCTATGTGAAAAAACAAGGCATATATATATATATATATATGTGTGTGTGTGTGTGTGTGTGTGTGTGTGTGTGTATGTATGTATGTATGTAAATGTACTATTTAAAATCATACAAATCATGTGTAAGTACCTACAACTATACATGGTAAACATCAACACATATGTAAACATCATATCACATCAACACCCATCACATAGATACATCATATATACATGAGAAAGATGAAACTGCCACCAAATATATATATATATCATCACAAACATATGTGTCATGTGAAAAAGTGGTCATCATCACAACATATCCAAAAGGAATCATCATCCTTACAGGGGACACATCATAAATGTAATACTAGGGTTTTGACCCCGTTTTCATTAAAAGGTACATGATGTATATATTGTAATTAATCATGGTGCAGAGATAAAGGCAAAAGCCCCACCATCGATTTGGTTGTGTTATGTTTCGGAAATTGGGATCGTTACCGATGGTATATCATGCCATCCGACACATTATACTTTTGGCATCATGTAAATATGCACTTTAATTAAAATGAACCTATAGCCAGCTACGACGGTGCAGCGATAATGAAAAGGGCATGATTTTCCTAAGGATAAGGGGGGGAATTATTAAACCTTGGGCCTATGGGGAAAACTCCATGTGTCAGCTGTTAAAAACCCCTAATGATTAGTTGGGGCATTTATTGTTGAGTATTGGTGGGTGTGGTAGGACTGTCAGTCCTTGCCCACATGCCCACTCCACCAGCAGACTCTTCATATTCACGTCACGTGGGAAGAGAGGAAACCTTCCCATTCTCTCCACTCTCTCATGACTCCATTCTTCCATTCACAGCCATATTTCGTTGTTTTTTCCTTACCCATATCCACGTAGGGGCTGGATTGGCCCATCCTCATGCAGAGAGTCGTTCTCCCAATTGTTTTGTTTTTCCTCATGCACAGGGTTCTACTTTGGTTTTGTTCATGCTGCAAGTGGGGAGAGTGGCCTCAGGGCATAATTTCTGTTGTGTACATGAAATCATCGAGGTTCTCATCCACAATTTTGGGCTTGCTATTGGTTTAATCCATGATTTGGGTTGTCGTTGCTCTTCCCAGGATTTTGGGTGCTGAAGGTTCATTCATGATTCCTTCTGTGTGTTATTATTGAGTCATTTTGGCCACGATAGGTTCAAGAACGACTCAAGAACTATTTTCCCCTATCCTAGCTATGAATAACTTGTTTTACTATTAGTAGGTAGTGGTTGGTCTTCGAACTGTGTGGAGTGGGATTGAAGGCTGGGTATGCTTGAGAAACCTAGTGCTTGGGAGCCACACAGACAAATCTAGATGACTAGCTTTCTTCTCCATAACCCCTGAATGGCACTAGAAGGGAAGTCAGGGCCTGAGGGACTGTGAAGCAGAGAAGGGACTGATTCCTGGTTTTGGGTGTGTGTGGGTGTCTTAGAATCATGCTAGCTCTGTTGTAGGCATCCTTAGCTCTCCAACAAGACCACCAACTTAGCATTCAGCTTCTCCCAACTCCTTCATAGCCTGATAAACCCTACTATGTCGGCTTGGCTGATTTGTGTACCTTGGCTATGTGTAAGCCTTCTTAGTCCCTTATTCCTTGGGGAATAATTCCCAGCTCAGGGGTGGCAGTGTTGCTGAGAGATTGATGATCACGCTGGCCTATGGTTTGGTTGAAAGTTGCATCAACGTAGCCGGTTGCTGGACGAATTCTACATAAGATAAGCATTATTGTCTATTTCATCTCTGCAATCATATTTGATTTCTAATGAACTATGATGAACATGTTGAATGCCTGAATGTATGTTTGCTTCAGGTGTGTATATGAATGATTATGCATCTTAGCATGTTTTATGTTTTAAGCATTGTAATTCAACATTTTATGTACATTCATGTTCATGGGGCGATTTGCCTGGATGTTTAATTTTTGGTAGCATCCTCTTCGCAGGTCAAAGGGTCAGGGACGTTACAGAGTGGTATCAGAGCGCATGTTGCAGCATGGGACTAAATGGGTGGTGAAGATGTAGTTACAGAACCATTGTTGCAGCATTGGGCCTCAGAGGGCCATGAGAAACCAATTAACAGAGGTGGGTTTCCTTCTATCCAGAAGAAAAATGGAAATGACAAAAAAATCTTCAAAAAAATTTGTTGAAAACGTTTCTAAGTGTCGAGCTCGTCGGATCATCGGAGGACTTAGTGGGAAGCTCCTCCAATACAGCAGAGAACCTAGTCAGAAAGTCACCTAACGAGGGACAAGCGGAAATAATTTCATGAAATTTTTCTAAGTGCCAAGACCATCGGCTCATCGGAGAACTTAGTCTGAATCTTCTTCGATACATCAGACAACCTAGACAGCAGTACGCCCGACGAGAACTGGCGGGAGAGAAATTTTGGAATTTGTCGAAGTTTGGAAGTTGTCGGTGGTTGGAAAAAGATAGATGATGGAATCGTTGATACGTCAGTTCCGTATAGCTAAATATTTCCGGGATGTCGGTGCAGCTAGAAGGAAGGAATTTCGATACCACCGTCGGAGAAAGATATAATATTGGACCATCGATACATCGACAAAGTTTAGTTGATTGATCGACGACAATTAGTTGGTTGAGCCTCCAAAACGTCGGCGAGAATTAGACAATGAAGCAGCTGATGCAGCGGTGGACATTGGTGGAAAATAGATGTTGAGGGTGTCGATACGTCGGTGGGAGAAAGGAGAAAGAGGAAAAAAATTTCTGAAAATTTTTCGAAGTGTTGAGACCATTGGCGAGCAGCGAAATTTAGTTGATTGGATCGGTGAAAATTAGAAGATGGAGTTGCTGAAAAGTCACAGTCGTTGACAAATATTAGTTGATGGGATCGTCGATGGGCATCGGTGATATTGAGTTGTTTGAACTGCTGATACATCAAAAAATCTTAGTTTATGATACCACCGATGAACGTCGAAAGAAGTTAGTGGTTTGGTCCGTCGATGGGCATCGAAAAATGTTAGTTATTTGGGTTGCTGATGTAGTGGAAGCATTTAGTTTTGTGTCACCGATACATAGTGCTTAGAGGTTTCGACCACTGACGGGTTGTATGGTGTATGGAACCCACAGATGGTTTGTTTTCCACTGTTGCAGATGCCTAAGGAACTATCCACCCAATGGATAGTGCTCACGATCGCCGATACTGAGTTGTGGAAAGTTAGTCTCCTTGCCGATGTCATAGGGGATAATGTTCCGATCGTCGATACACCATAATCCATGGCATCGCCAATAACAGTCTAGGATTTAGATAACCAAGGATCCAATACATCGAAAAGTTCTAGATGATAGGGCCACTGATGAGCGCCGGAGGAAAATTATTGTTTGGATTGCCGAAGTGTGTGAATTTTAGATGGAATGAGACATGATTTGACAAGGGAAATTTTGGGTTTTTCAAGTGGGATTCTTCAACGATTTTCAACTATTTTTCCAGTGGATTTTTCAATAGTTTTAGGGCTGAAAAGGAAGAAAATTCTAGGTGGTTGAAGTTGGTAATTCGGACCATAATACAGTTGTATGTAAAAGTGTATAATTTTTGGTGAAAAATCGTCATTCTTGAAGTGGTGTGGTTTTCACACCCAAAGTCAGAATGGAGCATGGGGATAGGCGTTGGAAAGCTTATCCAACAAGGAACAAGGGAGAATCACCAGAATCTAAATGAGGAGCAAAAAAGTACTAGCGGTTGCTGAAAAGAATTGTGTTGCTGTCAATATGGACAATACGAAGATTGCATGCCTAGAGATATCAAAGACAATGAAGTCAAACCAGCTATTATGTGGAAGAGGAATTCAAAGCAAAGATGAGACTTTTGAAAAGGAAGGTCCCTTAAACCCTATCTTGCTAACTATATTATATTTTATAAGCTTGTGTACATAGAAATTATGGCATGGGGATGCTGAAAATGCATGGGGATATGCTTGCGTGCATAGGATATTACATATTAGTAAAAATAGTGAGAATTATACATTTATAATGAACCACTAATGGTAAATATTGCATTGGTGTTGGAATTAGTGGAAAAACCAACAACAACATGAGCATGGCTGAATATGTTGATGATGCTGATGAATGTGACCTGCAACCCTATGGAGAAAGGGATAAGGCAACAAATCCATGATCAAAAGTTGGTGAGTGACTTCTGCAATCTCCTGCAAGAGACCAACCAAACTGGTAATGTCAAGGGTGTAAGTAGGATCCATGTAGGACAAGTGAGGACTGGTGGTCTTGATTATAGTAATGGATCCTATATGAGGTAGTCCTAGTTAGGCCATGGTATGTTTGAATGAATACAAGGTATCATTGAGTGGATATGCATTAAGAGATTTTATAAATCTTGTAGTTATGCATTGAATGGATGCATATGAAAAGTTTGAGTAAACCTTGTAAATATGCATACATAAGTGTAGGTGCAAATGTTGTGATGCATTGCATGAATGCATCGAAATAATGCTTGTTTATCATGACTAACTAATGGTTGAAATGATGAATTGATGATAATTCTAGAACCATTTCAAGAGCTGTTATGAATGCAGGATGGTAAGTGCATGAAGAGTATATTCATGATTGATTGGCTACCAGAAATGCTCTATGGAAGGGCAAGGTGATACAAATGATACGCCTGTGAAGTAAGGAGTATCTAAACATTTCCTTTAAATTGCATAAATGATGTGACTATACCTTGCAATTTTAGTATGATAATGATTCACACGAAGTAAATAAGTCTTGGCAATATTGATGTGATTAAAAGCTCGAAGTATTTGAATTCTATAATTCTAAAAATGCTTCAGTGATTGTTGCAGCAATGAAACAGTTATATGCATCAAGACTTACCAAGTGTTTGGCTAATTGAAGTTTAGATTTCAGTAGATTGTTTGGGGCATGGCAATATGGGTAATACCACGACAAAGGCCGAAATGTACCCTATGAAAGAGCCAAAACTCATGAGAAGAGTCTCGTGGCTGTGAAATTAGTCTGTATGCAGAATGAGTTGTCAATTCGAATTTGTAAATTTCAGATTTGAGAAATTGCTGACAACTACTAATCACTATTGGCTTGAATATAATTGTGTCAGGAGGATGTGTTGTAAGTGGATGTCCATGTTATGTTAGTAAGCATAAAATCATAATGGGCATAGTGGTGCTGCTTACAAGAGACCAAAAAATGAGGATCACCTCATTACTAAGAAAATCAATTTCTGTAGTGGACAGAGTTGCAAATTCATATTAAATTTAATTACTAATGCCATTGCTTGGTTATGGAACAATCAAATTTGGATTGTATTGTTAGACAATGATTGACTGTTTGGCTACTTGATGAATGTTCCAGGGGTACACATTGCATGAAGAACATGTGTGATGGCCTGCAGGAGCCAAAATTCACGAGGAGGTTTTCCCCTATCTTGGAAATGGGTTTCGAGTGAAACTCCATTGGACATTTTGGAAATGTCCCATCTGCACTACATGTTTGGGAAGAAACATGAGTGAGATGGTATAGATTATGTCAGTAAGACATGTGTAGATATGGAATGTAAAAAGGAGTTGGGGATGGAAAACTAAGGGACTGTCAACTCAGAGATGGGAGCCCCCATTCCTCCTTAATGAAGGAATACTGCATCAGGAAATGGATAAGTGTTCTATGACCCTAGCTAAGAATATGCATGTCAAATTGTTAAATTCCATATGCAGGTCATGTTTTGATTTTATTTCCATTATGACAGATTGCTTGAGTATGAATAGGGCCTACATGGCTCACATCGAAAAGGGGTGCACACTTTTCCCGATGTCGAGTCATGAAAGGGTTTTCAATATTGACTACACCCTAGGGAGTGGATGCACTCCTGGTGTCTCAATACTGGATAGTGAATGATATGAAACATGATTACAGTTTTAGAGCAATAACGCTGATGAGTTTTCTTATATTGCTTGTGTTTTTAGGCTAAACAGATGCAGTTTGGTGTTGTACACTAAAGGGAAAAGGATGTTGTGGAGATTTTGGGGATATTACAGTGTTGGCTTGACTACCTACATTTCGATAAAACCAATTGTTAGATGGCTTGGCTGAGTATCCTGATAAACCTAGTAGTGATTTCCTATAGCTTGATAAACCCAATTGTGTATTGGCTTGGCTGGACAGTCTGATAAACCCAAGTGTATTTTGGCTAGACTATGCTTGATATGTATAAAAGGATGTGGTGAATATGTCACTGAAATAGGGCTGTTATATGCCTGGGGATCCATAATAGATCCTGGGCCTAGAAATGGTCATTTATTGTTGATATAAGTGCATGGCCTGATAAACCCAACTGTGTTGGCTTGGTTGATTTGTTCCTTCCCAATCGGCGTGAAGGTGTACTGGCTGGAGATTAATTATTTGATGTTGTGGAGCAGCCTGTGTGCTGACCTAACATCCAAGTCCATGGGAAATTCCAATGCTTGCAAAGCAAAGCGGGACCCTGTGGACCAATGAGGAAAGGCACAATACAGATAAGTATTGGATTATTTTGCAGCTTCTTGCTTATGAATATACATGTGTATATGGTTTGGTTATGATATTCTAAGCTCTTGTTTAGAGATAAAAACTGATGAGAATAAACTAAACATATGAATCTATTCAGTGTTTGAATATAGGTATCGCTGGGAGCAAGGACTATGAGGGCATCGTAGGGGTGCGTGTGGACATGTGACTGTCCTGAAGAGCTCAAAATGAGTAGTAATGAAAAAGGTGCTAGTGGGACTGTGAAGGCCCTAGTAGCCAGAGTTGTAGATGAACCATGTGGAGAGACTCCATGGTTGAGAGGTCTAGAATAGAATAGATACATTAAGTGTCATGGCCAAGAAGGGTTGGTCCAGCATTCACGGTGAAGTAAAAGAGGCTAAGATCATGAAAGCCACAGTGGTGGTGTGAGTTCCAGAATGGAACAAGACAAAGAGGGGAAAAACTCTTGCTGCTCTCTCTTTCCTTTTTGATGATATATATATATATATATATATATA